>JANSVA010000217.1:6343386-6365543 GCA_025504915.1 Erythroxylum reticulatum
ATTTATATGTAAAATATTTAAAAATTATTGTTATTTCATATTAATTGTCATTATTATTTATTATTAAGATTTTGAAAACATGGTTGATGTAAACAGAAAACTAGTAAAGTATGCAGTACAATTATATAATATACTAATATGGACTATTTTGCAATTTTTAAAAATTTTAGGGACTATTTCATAATTTTTAAAAATTTCCCGAAATGATACTGGTACAGTTCCATTCCAGAGCTCAATCCGGTACCGAACCCGGTACGATATTCATAACTTTGGTTCACACCCTATATATATGGGAGGAATGGTTTTGATTCCTATCAATACTAATATTTTTAATTTTTAATTAAATACATTTAAAATATAAATAATTAAAATGTAAATAATTAAAATATATTTAATTAAAATATAAAATATAATTAAATTAATTAAGATAAAATCTAATTAATTAATTGAAATATAATTAATCAAGACAAAATTTAATTAATTAAAATTTAATTAAGATGTAATTAATTAAAATGTAATTATTAATTAGTTAATTATATTGTCATTAATTAAAATATTATTCATTAATTACTTAAAATGTAACGCCATTTGCATTATCAGATGAATGTAAATTGTATTAAACTATGTTACTTGATTTTACTATAGCAATGAAATGGTGGATTTATGGCTGTGTCGATGAATTGTACAATAATTTGAATGATTAAACTATATTTTGAGAATATTATGTAACTAATGATATGTTGATGCAAGAAAATACTAGAATATTTTTTTCTTTAAAAGCTGTTGGAAAGGAAAAACCGCAATATAATTGATTCTAAACATTCTGTCATTATAAATAGGGTGCATAAATTAAAAATAATCAATTAAAATATATTTAAATTTTGATATAAAACAAAAATTTACGCCTCAATATTTTTAATAAATCAACCACCATCAATGATAATGGTAATCATTCATTCATCTTAACCAACCATTATAATTATAATAATTACATCCATTTTCATTCCTATTCCTATTGCTCTCTGTGAACCAAGCACCCCCTCAATTCTTTACATGGAGCCTTCCTTTTCTTTCGAGGTGAAACTTCTGATGAAGATTCTAATTACTCAATCAAAACTTTTCCACTCAATTTTTCATTTCGTTTCGTACCCGCATCGCTTTTTGCCTTTAGCTATAGATTCATCGAAACTAAAAATTACTAACATCTTTTGTATTAGTTCTTAATTTGCTGCCTGACAACTTCAGCGAGTATTTCGTAAGTGCAACTTTACTCGTAGAATATCATCAGACAGTTAGCTAACAATTTGTCATAAACTCTAATTAGACTAAATTTCAACCTTCCTTAAATTATCCACCACTACATGAAAAATAGGAATTAGTGACGGAAAAGAAATCGTTGCAAATTACTAACAGACATCATATTTTCGTCGGAAAAATTATTGGGAAATTTTTCATTTAGCGGCGGTAACAATATATGTCGCTAAATATATAGTGAAATCAATTTGTGACAGAATTTAGTGATGGTATCAAATGTCCATCGGTAAATGTAGCAGGAATTGTTGGCGAAATAATTAAGTTTTGAGTTTATCGACGGAAAAGTTTCATCGGTAAAATCCGTTGGTAAATTTGCAAGGAAAACGTCATCGTCTACTTCATCTTTAGCATTTTTAAGTTTAAGTAAACGATGTCATTTTGTTTAAGTTAAAACAAACCCGAAGTCCCCCTTCCCCCTCCTCTTCTCCAGCCATTGTCGTATTTTTGTGGAGGTATACATGTCACGATGGTATTTTCGTATATTGAATCATTGTTATATTTGGGTTTTGGATTTGTTTGGTTTGTTTGTGTATTTTTTGATTGGAAAACAACTTTAAGATACAAATGTTAGTGATAGAAGGGACAAGATGTGGTTTTGGTTGGGATGTTGGGATGAATTTTTGATGCATATGAGGTGTTTGATGAAATAACTATTCTTTGAAAAAATGAATTTGTGTGACTATTTGAAGGCTATACATAGTTTATAGAAAGTTGACTCATTTTAACCAAAAGTTAAGTGACTAGTGCCAAACAAAAGGAAAGGAAGTTAATTGATTATATAAGCCGACTACGTGAACATTCATATAATTAAAGTGGCATTATGGAAATGATTGTACTTTAGTTTATCATATTTATTAATCATGTATGTAGTTATCAATAGCCAATATGAAATAAGGTAATGATTTTGACAATGTAAGTGATATTTTGCCATTATGTACTTTGACCTACTCCTTTCATCATAGAATTGGCCCTTTCATCATAGTCATTCTAATAACACCATCAGATAATGCTTTATAATTCCTCATTCAGATAATGTTAAAGTTGTCCAATGTATATGACATAAATCAATCCTTATTTTGTGTCATATAATGTGAGCATCATGTATCTAAAATCTGTGAATCCTAAAATTGACTAATTGAAACATAGATCATATCTTTATCATCTGCTCTTTATAATTGATACATTTGTAGTATCAAACTATTGTTTTACCTTTAGAGCATAGAGATGCCATAAAGGTTGATACTAAACTTCATGAGTTATAAAGTTAAGACCCAATCTTGGTTTCCAACGACTTACATCATAGGGTTAGATGCCAGATGACAAAATACGATGTCCTATGATTAGTAACTAAATGGACAAAATACGATGTCCTATGATTAGTAACTAAATGGAGAGAAGATTATTGTTTTCTTGTGAACAATTTTTAATGGTTCCATCACTTAAACACAAGTAACCAAGTACATCTAAACTCTTTGTGACTGCAGAATTTTCACCAAGACAAATAACTTTAATATAAGATCAACAGAAAATATAAATAACAAACAACAATATGGATAACAATTCACGAGAGACAAATTAGTATTGGCTTTTCCCGTAGAAAGCACAAATAAGTTTTCGTAACTAAACAACTTCAGTTTCTCAAGATGGTCACATACTATAGGTTCATAAATGTTCAATGATGGACAACTTTGTTTGTGTGTTAATATCATAAAAATTTATGTTTTTCACAATGCAACTTACAGCATGGAATAAAAGTTGGGTCTTGTATAATCTTACTGGCTAAGATCTTATTGATTATTTCTTGGTTGTAGGAACTAATTTGTGAGCAGTATTTCTATTTTCAAGGAGACTGAAGAGAAGCTTTAGCAGGTATTCAAATAATATTCATTTCCTTTTATTTTTGACAATGTCAACAATGAATTTCCACACATTTTAATCAAATTTATATCTGTTTCTATAATTTGCAGTGTATTAATTTTGCATCTTTTTTACTTCATTGAAAATAGAACTTTTATCATCCTTTTTATGTTTTAAAAGGCAAATGACTGCATTTTGTTGCATGACATGGCGACAAGCAAATGCTATAACTAAAATGTATAAGCATGAATTTATATAATTTATGTACTGCTTTGAAATTTGTTGTCCTATTTGCTTTGTTTTGGTTATTTTATTCGGTCGTCAGCTCATTTTAACTCCATCGTCATCTTCCTTCACATACTTCAGAAAGATCCTTTTGTATGTCAATTGACATAAATGATTTTGTTATTTATTAGGTTTTTGTGTATTTGGTTTAATTTGGGTATTTGTTTGTGGTTTGAACTTCCCATTTGAACATCTTACATTTTTAATGTAAATGGCCTGCACTAACCGAAACTTATTTGCGGTATGAACTTTTGTTTATCAATGAATTAATGTAGGATGAGTTTAACTTAAAGTTTCAAATATCTTAATTATGTCAATCCGTTATTTCATTGATGATATCTTAAATAATTAGGTTCCCTTTACTTTTCGTGTATGAATCTTTACACGCATATTTTTCAATATAATACTAATTTTCTTCTAAACATACTAGATAATTTGTATATCTTACAATAATTTATTAAAATAAGTATTCATATTTTTATGAATGCTTATTATATTTGACACTAGTACATATTTAATTTAGGTTAAATATCAAACGTCTGACATTAATTCTCTTCTAACATATATGATTACAAACAAAAAAATAGATCTTTAGTTAATAAATAATTTAGTTCTTAACCCATAAACCTTAACCTATAAGTCGTGATACAACTCCTGTGAGGCTTATCGGTGAAAAATACCACGAGCCTAAAAGTCACAACGAGAACTTGTTTTCTTGATTCACAAGTATAATCTTTGGTGATTAATTCATTTGGTTAATACTTAGGGGATGTTATGTAAAGTTTAGACGTTTTGTAAACTTTAGCGAACATGAATGATACTATAGAATCACTGTTTTAAATTAATAGTTTTGTAGAAATAAGTAATGTTGATAGATCTTGGATGTATAGATGATTAACACCTGATGGTTTCATTAATCCTGAGTTTATTGAGGGAGTTGAAGCTTTTATTCATTATACATATTCTCAACCTGCATATATGGATGGCCCAAGGATCAAATGTTCATGTAAAAAGTGCAAACACATTCGTTTCCTTCCTATTGATGAAGTTAATGGGCATTTGCTAAGAAAAGGTTTGTCCCCAATTATTTTGAGGAGACACAACATGGGGAACCATTAATTTATAGCACCTCAAAAGGTAATGAAGTACAATCGTATGTGAACTTAAATGAGTTTGAAGGGGGATTAGATTTAGAACAAATAATATGAATGTAAATGAAAATCCTTACATGTAAATGGTTTATGATTTAGTTAACTATACTTTTCAATAAAATATAGAAAATCTTGAAGAAGAACCAAACCCACATGTAAAAGAGTTTTTTTGACTTACTACAGTTAGCTGACCAAGAATTATGACCAAATTGTGAGATAATGACTTAATTGTCTTCAATTGCTCGAATATTGAGCATAAATTCTGAAAGGCATATTTCAGACTATAGTTTTGATAAAATTCTTGAATTGTATAATGAATTATTGCCTGTTGATCGTACAATAGTTGATAATTTTTACAATATGAAGAAACTTATTAGGGGTCTTGTTTTACCTGTTGAAAAGATTGATTGGTGCAAATTGGCATGTATGTTGTATTGGGGAGATGATGTGGAATTACAAGAGCGCAAATTTTGTAGTCAACCTAGGTTCAAGCCTAAAAAACGTTATATAAAACAGAAATTATACCTTAAAAGCAGATGTATTATTTCTCGCTGTCTCCAAGACTTTAAAGACTATATGCTTTTAAGATTACTACATCTCACATGAGATGGCATAATAAACATAAACAGGAAGATGGACTAATGAGTCATCCATTAGATGCCCTAACAAAGAAACATTTCAATGATACCCATTTTGAGTTTGTAGCTGAAAGTCGAAATGTTAGGTTAGGATTGTCGACGGATGGATTCCAATCTTTTGGTCAATTCGGCCAGTAATATTCATCATAGACAATCATAATTACTCCTTAAAATTTGCCTCCATGGATGTGTATAAAAGATGTATTTATGTTCTTGACAGTGATTGTGCCAGGGCCTACAAATCTAAAACATAAATGTATTCTTACAATAGTTGATATCTGAATTGCAGCATCTTTGGAAATATAGTGTTCAAACATATACTGTGTCTCTGAAACAGAATTTTGTATTGAGAGCTGCTTTGATGTGGACCATTAGTGATTTTTTGGCATATGCCATATTGTCTAGATGGAGCGTAACAGGAAAATTGGCTTAACCTTATTGCGGTAATGATTTTGATCTGTTTTATCTTTCAAATGCGGGCAAAACATGATGGTTTGACAATCACAGAAATTTCTTCCTCCAGATCATCCATTTAGACATAATAAACAAAAGTTTATTAAAAATAGGATGATAAAAACATCTCCTCCCCCTCACAAAGCTAGTGAAGAGATTTTGCAGGAGGTTGAGGAATTAGGCTTGCTGAAAGTTACAGAATTTGAAGCTGATGAAGTAAATACAAACATTAGTAAAAACTTTTGTTGGATAAAACGAAGCATCTTTTGGTATTTGTTATATTGGAAAACTAATTTGATACGTCATAATCTAGATGTGATGCATATTGAAAAAAATATTTTTGACAATTTGTTCAATATTGTAGTGAACATTGAAGGGAGGACAAAAGACAATGCAAAATCACGAGCTGATTTGCACCTTTTTTGTAGAAAGAATGAGTTACATAAAGATCTTTGCACCGGTAAATATCTGAAAGTATGTTACACTTTGGACAAAAAAAGGAAAATTTGTACGAATGGTTGAAAAGTCTAAAGTTTTCCAATGATTATATTTCAAACTTGGCAAGGTGTGTGGACATGAGGAAATACAAATTATTTAGGATGAAAAGTCATGATTGTCATGTATTTATGTAAAGGTAAATTCGAATTGTATTTTGGGAGTTGCTACCGAATAAGGTTTGGAAAGTAATAAAAAAATTAAGTTTGTTTTTCAAAAGTTTAACATCATCTAAAATCAAGTTGGTTGAAATAGAAAAACTAGAAAAGGAAATTCCAGTAATTTTGTGCAAGTTAGAAGGGATTTTTCCTCTAAGCTTCTTTGACTGTATGAAGTATCTAACTGTGCATTTAACACATAAGGCAAAACTAGCCGATCTAGTTCAATGTCGATGAATGTATCCGTTTAGGAGGTAATTTAACAAAAATGATTGTACTTGAAGTAATAATATGTTTTAACTACTAAATTGTAATAATCGTATTCTCTAATATAAGTATTTGCATCACTTAGAGAACAATGTCAAAAACAAGGCTAGAATTGAAAGTTCAAAATTTAATGCTTATTTAGTGGAGGAAGCTAATACATTTTGTTCATATTATTTTGAGTCGCCTGTTCACACAAGAGAAAGAAAAGTTCATCATAATGACAATGAGGGAAGAACGAGTGATGTTAATGGTAACTTATCCATTTTCACATATCCTGGACGAACATATAAACGTTCAATAAGGACAATGTTAGCAGAGGAAGAAATTGAGGCTATCCATGGTTACATTTTATTGAACTGTCAAGAGGTTCAACCTTTCATGCAGTAAGTTGAAAATGGTTATTTAGGTTTTGAAATTTTGTGTTGTTCATAATTGAAATACATAATAATCTTTTTTATTATACGAGGAATTGATACGCGAGCTAATGCTAGACAAATCACAAGATGATATAAATAAAGAAGTCGAAAAACACTTTCATCGATGGTTCGAGAAATATGTAAGTTTTCACTTACAAATATTCAAATGATTGAATTATAAGATTTAAGTTTTCAAATGACACTATACTCTTTGATATGATAATTTCTTTTATATAGGCCTTAGAAAATCCAATAGAGAATAAGTTCATATATGATCTTGCGAAGGGACCTTTGCAAACTGTAAATCATATCTGGTGTATTTCATTAAACGATATAAATATTATACGTAATATCATGGTCATAGTATGGCAATAATAAATAGTGGAGTTTGCATACAGGAATAATTGATGAATTACTATGGTAAAATTATTGAGATACTTGAAATTGAGTACCCCGCATTGCCAATAAAGCGAAGTATGATATTTAAGTGTGATTGGTTTGATTTGACTCCAAATATTGGCACAAAAGTGCATAACTGATACAATCTAGTTGAAATCAACAACCAAAGAAGATTGAGATAATTTAAACCTTTCGTATTGGCAATGTAAGCGAAACAAGTGTATTATGTCCATTTTCCTAACTTATGATGAGAGAAGTCTGAAGAGGAGCTAGAGTTTGATTCTTATTCTTCAGAAAAAGAAGATGATTTTAAGACTTTTTTAAAGGTAAGAATGTTAGATTCATCATTATAAAAGATGTAAATTATAAAAATAATGCTCAATCTCTACTATATACTCTTTGATATTTCTTTTCTAATAGCCTTATAAAACAAGTTAATCAATGTATTTTAAGAACTTAAATAAGCTTGGTTCCTTCTTATTTTTAACCCATGCTTTCAAAGGTTTGCTTATACAAAAATGATATCCCATGTTATAAGAGTAGTGATGAAACATAAATGCATTGTTTGAAATTTTATATGTGTATGCATAATGAGGAAGTTTTCTTTGGATATAAAATGTGTTGATCTCCTAGGATGATGAAAAGTCCTACCACAATTATATGTATGAAGCTTACTATGAATGAAGGAGTGATGCTTGCTTCTATAGGGGTGTGAATAGGTTTTCATGTTACTAAAAAAATTATGCCTATTCTTCCCTTGAGTGTTTTGAACTTTATGCCTTGGTTATAAGCCATATATGAAAGCATGATGTTTGCTCTTAGGTTAGGACTTAGTGAATGTGTCATGTGCATATGTATGTTTGGATATGGGTGGTCCATGCTCATTTATCAATTTAG
Organism: Erythroxylum reticulatum; assembly: GCA_025504915.1. Lineage (NCBI taxonomy): Eukaryota > Viridiplantae > Streptophyta > Magnoliopsida > Malpighiales > Erythroxylaceae > Erythroxylum > Erythroxylum reticulatum. The sequence continues at coordinate 6,351,717 of JANSVA010000217.1, forward strand.
GGAATGGTTCTTCACTATGTAAATGTTTTCCTTTTGATAAAAGTAATTTTATTATTAGGAGCACTTTCACATTTATACCCAATTCCATGCCTATTATTAGAATTCATTTTAGTTGTTAACATGTTTTCAAGTTTCTCACTTCCCTTTGTAAATTTAGGTGAAGAATCCTTAAGAGCAATAATTTCCTTTTTCAATATTTCATTCTTACACCTTAATGCATATAAATCATGATTGTCATCATTAATCAAATTTTTTGAATCATATAAAAATGCATGTTATCTATAATGATAATATTAAAAAATGGAAGATATTATGAAGCACCTATTATTGGAATAAAGACATCTTGAGGTTTCCAGGTTATATATTGTGGTATATATGGCTAAGTCACACTCATAAGTAGTTGAAAGTCAAAAGAGGAAGTATCATGATAGGTCTAAGTGAAGCATTGGAAACAAAGACCCTCATATTTCCTAATATCCTAAGAAGGTTAAGGCTAATTAAAATGGAAAAAGAAAATGTCCTCCCAAAAATAAAGGTATGAAGAAAGGGAAACGTTATAATTATGACATGAAAGTTTATTTTGATTTTGATTGTTACAAGCCTAAGAAGATATAACCATATAATATAAATAAGTACATTGTACTAAAGTTTAAAATTGTTTAAATGAATCATATTCTTTATCAATTATAAACTCAAAATTCATAAACCATATAATGAAGGAAAGGAAAGTCTTTATAGAATTTTATGAAATTTTATATGGGACAAGGTAGATATATGTAAGAGACAACTCTATAATTGTGATCCATATGATAGGCACCTACAAATTAGTCTTGCATGATTGTCAAACCATTATCTTATATGATGCACTTTTTACTCCTAATATTTGATAGAATCTTATTTCTATCGTGATTTTAGTTAGCTTTGGATTCAATTTAATTTTCATAGTGGTGGAATGCATATTTTTCTTAGAACCAATTATTAGTCATGAGTTTATATTGGAGGGTTTTATGTTGTTAGATGTTGTTTATCAAATAAGGCATATTGGTTTTATTTAATTACATCATATGGTACTTATGATGTTAATGCTAATGTATGACATGCTAGATTTAGTCATATTAGATAAGTACGAATAACTCAGTTGGTTAAGTAAGATCACTCTAAAAACCTATATAAAGTAGAATTGCTACTTATAAACATTGTCTAGTTGATAAAATGGTACAAAAATCATTAAGAAAGGAACAAAGAGTTATTGATCCATTATAGTTAATTTACTAATATATATATGGCCTAATGAATGTGAGAACAAAGAATGAGTACACTTATTTCATTATATTATCCTTGATTATACTCAGTATGGTTATATCTATATGATTTCTAAAAAATTTAAAGCATTGTGTCACTACTAAAAGTATATGAATTTAAGTAAGCATTAGTTAGATAAGTAGATAAAGACTCTAAGAACTAATCAAGAACATGACTAATTGACTAATTAATTCAAAAGGTTATAAGATGAAAAATGATTAGATATATAGTTGACTATTCCCAAATCACTCAACAAAATATTATTATAGAGGGAAGAAATAAAATTTTTTAGGAAAATTTAGTTCTTTGATGACACAATAAAAATTTCCTACCACCTTTTGGAGTGATATCTCATTAGCAACCACATATTTACTTAATTGGATGCATACCAAATTAATTAATAAAATGTTATAATAGTTGTGGATAGGTAAGATACTTTATTTATCACATTTGAAACTTTTGAGGTATGCTACCTGCATAGATCTTGGAGGAAAGAAGAGTATTTTTTAAAACTTCAAAATATTTAAAGGGGTATGTGTTTATAGATAAGGAGGTAATGAAAGAGTATAGGATGTCACGTTACTAAAGAACGATTTTTTAGAAGAAGAAATTATAAGGAAAAAGTTATTCCTTTATGACATACCAAATCAAGTTGATCTAATAAGTCGAGATTAATAAGATGAAATGCATTCAAGTGGGAGAAATTTAGGAGATAATGAATTAGTTTATGATTAGTGACAATTATAGTCCAATGGAAGACCTACTTTTCCCTCCCCTCTGTATCATCTAATCTGAGTGAGAACAATATGAAAATAGAGAGATATGTTCCTCAAAATTTTTAATTACATTTGTAGTGTTAGTGTATTGATCCTTTTTTAACATTGAAAGGAAAACCTTTGTGATAGTTTTACAAGAAAATAATGAGCTAAGAAATGTTAAAAGGATTTATCTAGTCTTGCTAAGGATGAATAAGTTAAAGCAGTAATAGAAGAAATAACTTTGATGAGCTCAAACTGAATGTGAGACTTAGTTTATCTTCCTAAAAGATGTAAAACCATTGAGAACAAATGGGTTCTCAAAATTAAGCAAAAGATATACTATGACAATGGATTAACTATAAGAAGACATTCTCTCTTATTATGAGGTTTACATCAACTCGAATAATTCTAGCTTTGGAAGCTGAAGTAGACCTTGAATTACATTAATAAATGTAATGATAACATTCGTAAATAAAGAACTAGGAGAAGAAATCTATATATAATGACTGATAATTTTCGTTTAGAAAGGCTAAAAGCATATAAAGTTTTATGATTATTAAAGTCAATCTATGGTTAAAAGAAACCTTAAAGGCAGTGATACATTAAAATTTTATGCTTTAATCATATCATAATATTTTAATATGATTAAAAAAGACCTCTAAATATATGCTAAAGATTTAATAATAAATTTATAATTTTATTGTTGGACCCCGAACTTTTCTTGGAAGTTAGGACTATTAAATGAAAAATTGTTGGCGATTAGTCATGTGTAAAGAAAAAGGAGAATTCTTGAATTTGAAATGAAGTAGAAAAGATGGTTTAGATACAAGATGGGTTATATGTGAAATGTTGGAAGTTAAAAGCTGGAAAATATAGTTAAAACATGATCACTGAGTACGCTTCGATGTTTTAACCATAAATTTTTATCTAGTTATCCGAATGAGGTAATTCTTAATTTGGATTAAACTAGAAAGATAGGGATACAAATTATCTGATGAAATCAAGTTCTAATTTAGTCCCTAAGAGTTTCAATTTTTGGATGGAAATTAAGCACATAATATTGTTTCAGTATAAGAATAGTTTGGAAATGTTTGGGATATAACTTTTAGATTTCTAAACCAAATTGAATGATTTTAGTGTCGTTAGAAAATTAAGACAATAAGGAACATTTTTTGAGAAGGAAGTGTTATCAAATTCCTTCTAGATTTTGGAAGGATTTAGTTAAGGAGTTAGAAGTATAAGATATTGGTTTTAAAGACAAAAGGAGCGCATAATGGGAAGGACAAGATAAATGAAGGATAAAAGTGGGAAATACTAATAAAATGTGGCTTGAATTAGAAGAAGAAGAGAGGGAGTCATGAGAACCTAAGAGAAGAGAGAAAAAACGTAGAGAAAGAAGGGAAGAAGGAGAAAACCGTGGGAGCAGCTAGGAAAGAGAGAAAAGAAGAACAAAAGAAGAGAAATCAAACTTTTTAAGGTAAGTTAATCATCTTTTCTTCTTACTTTATTGGAGAAATTGATTGTGTTGAGAATCAAGGAGTTAGAGAGAGAATGGGTGTTGTGTTAGAATAAGATAATTTAAGAGAACCCATTTGATTTTAGGGTTTCTAAAATAAGTTATGGCTTTTCTAACCTAGATAGACTATGGGCAGGTTAGGTTTGAGCTTGATTTGTGTTGATTGCATTTTTGTGATTATGGAAGTTTTAAGGGGGATTACATTTGAATGTGGATTGAATGAGAATTTTGGTTATATTAGGAAATCAAGGAAACCCTATTCAAGAGCAAGAGGAAGGGTACAATTAAGTTTGGATTTTCAAGCGAAATAAGGTGGGTAATTTATTTATAGTTGTTGTGTCATATGAGCAAAATGCCTTATATGTACATTGTGTGCTAAAATGGTTTGTTATGAATTGTTGTGATATGGAAAATGCATGATAAAGTGTTTCATGTCATGCATTGAAAGATGTATGACATTTTTATATAATTGAATTATGATTATGATCAAGCTATTCCTTGGAATTGTATCATGGCATTTTGATTAAAAAGAAAGAAGAAAAAGCATAAGAACATGAACATGTGATTAATTGAATTGAGCATGAGATTTGATTGTGTTTGGGAAAGAGAGGAACCGTTTTGTAGTCACGTGCACGTTGACATAAAGCCTTCTCTCGGCTACTCTCTTGTAACATACGAGATCTAAAAAGTAGACTCGTTTCGTTCACGGTGTAAACTTCGGTTTCTTCATTTTGTTCCACGAAACTCTCAAGCCATTTGTTTGTGCATTACATTTTGATATGTTAAGTTATGATGCAATTTGAGTGTTATGCTTTGATGAGAAATTACATTCAATATGTTTTATATGATGATGTATTTAATTATGGGTTATGAATTAGGATTGTGAATTCTGAACTTGCGTTGTTAGATTAAGATAAGACATGTATGCATTTATGAATATTCACATATATGTTTGGTTGTGTGGCTCATTGCCAATGACTATAAATATATTAGCCACTGAGCTGTGTAGCTCAACCCATCATTTTTTTCCTCCTCAGGTGTAGAACGAGAAGGTTAGCGATCCTTGCAAGGCAATTAGACAAACTCTGAGATAGTTAGCTTTTGCACTAAGCTAGCTCGGACACTATTGGATAGCTTATTAAGCATGCCAAACATTGAGCATCCACTTGTATTTGTATTAGTATTAAGTTAGTGAAGTGTATATTGATATGTAAATAAAGCTTATTCAAATATTTACCTTACTTAGTAATGAGAATGAGAAATTGAGAAGTTCCTTTTTGTGTATGACTATGTTATTTTAAAGGTTGAGTATGATAGGTGTGGAAGTGGAATGTGCATGTGCATGTGCATATTCTTCTTCGTTGAGATTGCAAATTGATGTTTGTGTTAGAATGGTATGTTAGTGATTAGAAAGGCTATAATGGTATGAATCATTTGAGGTAAGATTTAAGAGTTTAATGAAAAGTACTTGGTAGTTCAATTGATATAAAGAGTTATTGTGTTTTGCAAGCTTTCATAGGTGTAGAAATTGTGTTTTGAACTCAAAGGAAAAACTGTATCGATCTAGGTAGAATTAGGAGTGAAAGTGATGTTAGAATGGGTGTCGGATCCATTGGGGAGGTCTCGAAGAAGGGAAATTGAGTAAAAACCTGAAGGTTGCACAGTCAGGCCGTGTAAAATTGACACTAACCGTGTGTTCCTGATGCAAAACACAACCAGACCTGAAAGAACCACGGGCTGTCCGTGTGGTTTCACAATACCGTGTGTTTTGACCCTCAAAATGACAAAATTTCTTTTCGAAATCATCTTAAGATGACCTCAATCTGACACCTCTAATGAAAGTTATGTCAATTGTCCCGAAATAGGTATAATATGATTGAGGACATAATCATGGTTGATTTTTCTGGCCATAACTTCATCATCCGACCTCCAATTACCACTTGACTTCTTCGGAACAATTGTATCTCTATGACTCTAGTTTCTTTTGAAATAAGAACTATCTCATTCGGAGTTATATAGATCTAGATATGCTTAAAAATCTAAAGTATGTTCATAACCCACTTATGCTCTCCCAACCGATCCCTCACTTTCTTGATTTTAAGTTGAGTATTCTATTTTAGAATGAATATTTGAATAAGTATTAAACATTTGGTTCTAGATAAAAGAAGTACATTGAACAGATACAAGATACCTTTCCATATACAAAATTGCCTCCATTACTTTATAAGAATAGAGATGAGATAAACTTTAGGTGATTTATCTAGGCAATAAATTAGAACTCAAGGTTTAAAATAGTTATGCCGATATAAAGTATATTAAAAGGTAAAATAGGATAACTAATAATGGCACAACCTAAGAAAATGATGTGTTCACTCAATCTGTCTTAATATATCATATGTGATCTGTACAAGATGCATTGAATGAGTAAATAAGAGAATTCAAGTTAGGTGTTAGGTATGTTTGAATTGTCATCTATATAGTATTATGTTATAAGATATACACTTTGATAAAAGAGAGTTAATACTATAACGTATGAAGGACAAATAAATCATTTTCTTAATTTATATTGTGTAAGGATCCTTAAGACTATGTTAAACTCAAATAAAAAATACACCATTTACTCTAGTTCTAATTCCAGATAATTGTGTTAATATTTGCTATATTGTAAAATATTGTAAAAAATCATAAATTATTTAGTATAATGAGACATTTTTAAAAAGTGAGTTAATTTGATTCAAATGATTAGAAAACAAAGATTACAAATATGAGCTTGCATAAACATATATTCAAAGGCCCCACCTTTTTATGTAGAATGTAGTACGAATACAAGGTATTTATATAATGAAATTGAGTTGATTATTTTGTGAAAAATGATATAAGGTATGTATACTAAATTTGTTCCATATTTGTTTTTAATTGAGAGGTTATGGAATCCTAACAATGTATAACATTAAAGTTCTCAAAATATGTTAGTCGTAAAGATTATTAGCCAAGTATTAAAATTAGAAAGCGTAAAGTTTGTTAAAGATTATTAGCCAAATATTAAAATAAGAAAGTGTAAAGTTTGTTAACTCGTGTGTAAGTGAGAGATGTTGAGATAATTTAGAATGATGGATCCCAGTCATATCTATTTTAAGTTGCAAATTATTCTAATATAATGTATCATATTAATGTATCACATGTGAACAAAACAATTATAACAAAAATAAGAGTTTTAAATATGAAATATATGTGTTTCATTTAATATGCATCAAATTGTTTTTTCATAACGTAATTTTGAAAAGATAAGTGGAAAAAATACATTTAATCTTTCTAAAAGAGCCAAAGATTTTTAAGTTGAGATTATTTACTTCTGTTTATCTAAAATTATGTTCCAGATAATCTAACTTGATGAAAATGGAACTATTTACTTCGAAAAGAATAGGAACTTTGAGATTGTAGCATTCATTGGAAGAAGGATGTTTTATGGGATGTCACTTAAAGCCATAATGTTGATGATCTCATGAGTTCGAAGGTTCCTTCTAGTCATGTAAGTGGTCAAATGTGATGGGAAGACTACTAGCTCAAAGTTTATATTTAACGTTTTTTATCATAACTATATAAAATTTCCTTATTAACATTTGGGAGGATCTTACTATTTCAAACAATAAGCTCCAAAATTTTTTGTTCTAACAAAGATGATATTGAAAATCCAAAGCCAACTTAGAATTAAGATAAAGTAACGACTAGTTGAAGAAAGTGACTATTTAAATAAGAGTAATAACACTTGTGAAATAACAAACATACACAGATTTTCAAAATATTTGAAGAGCATCTATATTATTGATAGTCATATGATTCTTATTGTGCCTTAGAAAGTGAAATCACTCTATCAAGAGAGAAATTGTTATTTGAGAACTTACTTTTGATTTTACATTTTATTCTTCTGTGAGCTTTTAGAAACTTATTATACACTTCGAGTATAGAAGGTTAGAGAACCTTGAAAAATATGTACTCGTAAACTTAGAGGCTTATCAAATTACTACTTGGTTTTATAGTGAAACACTCAAGTTGGATACTTGAGGACTGGAAGTAGGCTTAGGTTGTAAACTAGACCATTATAAATCGACGGCATCCTTCTCTTTCTTCTCTTAACTTTTAAATTTCTGCATTATATTGTGTGTGTGTGTGTTTATTCAATAAGAGGCTCATTCATTTTATAACAGGCTCCTTCTATTTTCAACTTGCAAGAGGTTTTTTCAGTTTTAACAGGTGCCTTCTGTTTTAAATTATTTTTAACAGAACTTTTCGTTTAGCAGGCTCCTATCATTTAACAAGCTTTTTATCATTTAACAAGCTCCTTCCGTTTAAATAGGATCCTATTGCACAATAGGCTCCTACTTTTTTAATTATAAACAGGCTCCTATCATTTCCTTTTGAACTAAAAGTAACTTGCAAATTTGTTTTCACATACAATTCACCCCCCTCTGACATATGTTTGCTTTGTCAAAGACTTGTCTTTCGAGCATAGGTTTAGAGGAGTTCACAACCTCTGCAAGTAGATCTATTTTTATAGACAGCCATAAAACTGAGAGAGAAGTGATAAAAATTCAATTCCTCAGTAAAGCATATTGAGGCCTATTGTAGTGAGTACAAGAACTAAAAGACATTAAGAACACCTATTTTCTAAGCTTCATTTTGAAGGCTAGAAATTGTTTTCTGCGGAGGTTTAAAAGCTTATATCTGAAGGTAACCAATACGTTCATTTCCAATTATCATAGTGTTATAAGAAATTCTAACAAAACAATGTTTTTAAGTTTCTTACATTTACTTGGAGGAGACAAATCAGAGTACTTGTTATGCTTTTAAGATGTATGTTACACTAATGATTGGCGTAAATGTAGGTTAGCTAAGAGTTGTATATATATACATAAACATATATCTGTTGCAAAAACTCGGGTTGATTTCCACCAATAATAACAAATTCACCTTGAGCACTATTGCCTAGGTGAATAGGGTGTGAACAATTATACTAAAAATTTATATTAGGTAAATTCTCAGGAAAGAATGAAGGGGTCATAAATGGTCTCACTTAAAACCTAATCTCTTTAGAGTTTTCCTAGATATGTAATTTAATAACACAATAATTCACTACAACTATACTCAATAATAGCTATCAATTAGATAAATAAAGAACATCATAATTTAACAAGATTCAACCAATTATGCCTACTTTCTTAGAGAATACTAAATTAATAGTTCACTATTTCAAGAAAATAATACAAGTGAAATATTACAAAGAGAGACAGAATTTTTGCCTTAACAAAAGATAGGCAATTTTAGGATGATTAACAAAGATAAAGGAGCCCTCTTTTTATGAGTTAAGGAGACTATCATATTTTGTGTTTCTCCAATATGAGATTTATACATGTGCCACAAAGTCAACAATTCTCCACATTAGCATATCTTCAAATCTCTAAAAAAAACTCATCTTTAGTAGTGTCTTTAAATGCACTTCAAAGCGTCCATCTTCAATTTTTAGGAAAATTGATCAAGTTTAAACCAGAGTTTTGAATACTGTTGTACTAGCTAGTATCAGTTGAAAAAGGAATAGTATCAATGTTAATGGTACCAGCGGTTGGTATGGGCTAGTACTAGAGTTTTCGTATGTTACCACCTGATATTCAAAATATCGATCGTATACCACCCGGTATCATAAGTTTTAGAAATTGTAGGGACTATTTGGTGAAAATAAAAAATTGTTTTACTTATTCTCCAACCCCCCTGCTGGCACCCGCCGACCTTCATCTGCTACCTTTTGATTTTTTGTTTCTCAAATTCTCTCTCAAACAGACTCACACACTCTCCACTCTCCTCCATTCAATCTCACAATCTCTATTATCTCTCTCTCTCTCTTGTTCTCCTATTCGTCTCTAGAGACCGATTCTCCCTGTCTGGTAACAACAGAACCACTTCATGGCTTTCATCTTCCTTCACGCCACCACCACACAATTTTAAGCCCTCCTTCACATGGACCATGCCACCATTGAAGGTCCTCCACGCCACTGTCCTCCTCCAGACCACCAACCACTTTCCTCCACGTATTCGTAATCTCCAGATCTGGAATAGATCTAGGTCTAAACTCGACTTGACCCAAAAATCAAAGCAAATATATTGTGAATTTTTTGGGTGTGTTTTCAATTAATTTTTTTGCTTAATTTCATTTGTGATTCTGAATGGGTTGGGTTGAAACTTGGAATTAAATTGTGAATTGGATTTGTGATTTGTGTTGGGTTGGATACTAGATTGGAGTTGAATGAAACGATGCATAGTTTTGTTTTATCTGGTTGGTGGTTTGGTTTATGTCTGGCTTGGTTGTGGTTTGGTTTATGTGGCATTTATCTTAATTTTTTTATGAAGGTGGTGAATGAAATGCACGAAATGAATGAATAGATAGCTAGAAAGTTTAAAGTTTCAACTTAAAACTAAGAATATGACAATGTGATAACTGTATAATATGAAATTATTTTATAATTTAAAAAATTAGGAATTATAAATTTAAAAAAACCCAAAACTTTACCTGGTATTGACCAGTACTAGTATAGTATTATACTAAAACTCAATCTAGTACCAGGACCAGTATGATAATTGTAACTTTGGTCCAAACAATGTTGGAACTTGATCGCAATCACCACCTTTGTCAACATATCAGCAGGATTCTCAGTGGTCTTAATCTTCTGGTTTGCTACTTCACCTTCTTCCAGAACCTCTCATATAAAGTGATAATGGACATTGATGTGCTTTGTCCTTACAAGGTAAATCTAGTTCTTTTCTAAAAGGATGACATTTTGACTATCACAATTCACTTTGACGTGCTTCTGTCGAACCCCTAATTCACCAATCAATCCTTGAAGCCAAATTGCCTCTTTCACAACCTCTATAGTTGTCATATACTCTACCTCTATAGAAGACAAAGCCATTATTGATTGTAAGGTAGACCTCTAACTTATTGATGTCTTTATAAGAGTAAACACATAGCTAATAGTTAATCGACGCCTGTCTAAATCACCAACATAGTTAGAATCACAATATCCAATTATGTATTGATCGTCTTACGCTGTTGAAATACCAAACCAACATCTACTATAATCAGAATGTACCAAAGAATCAATTTCATAGCTTACTAATGTTCCTTTCTAGGATCATGCATATACCTGCTCATAACCTCAACTGTTTGTGAAATGTCGAGCCTTGTACACACTATAGCATACATTAAGCTACCAACAACATTTACATATGGTATTTTGACATGTGTCCCCTTTTTGCATCATTCTTTGGAGACAAAGATACACTGAGCTTGAAATGAGGAGCGATTAGAGTATTAACAAGCTTTGACTTTTCACTCAAGCTAAAATGTTTTAGTACTTTCTCATATATTGCTTCTGAGTCAAATAAAGTCTCCCCAATTCCCTATCTCTACTTATCTCTATGTTAAGAATATTCTTTCCCTTTGACATAATGCTCACAAAAATCTATTTTGCAAGTCTTCACCCCTTTCAACAATCCTTTATTTACTAAGAGATTTAAGGATTTTTCCCCTGCGTGCCTTAAGTGCATATGTTATAACTCAGTTGGTTCTAACTCCTTCTCATCACTAGAAGTTGTTGTTGCTGTTGTTCCAATAATAGTAGTACCCAGATAATGGTACAATTTATTATTCTTTCATAATCCCTTTAATATTATAAATGCACCAGAGATGATCTTCATCACTCTATATTTTGCTACCACCTCAAGACCCTTTTCTTATAGGGCCCCTACAAAAATGAGATTCTTCGACAAACTCAGCACATAATGAACATCTGTTAAGATTTTGATTTATCCATCTTGATTCCTCAAACGAATGGAACCAATCCCATGTGTGGTAAAAGGGAAGTCAATTACTGTATAAACAATTCCATCTTCTAGTTCTCTAAAATCATAGAACCAATCCTGATTAAGACATATATGATAACTACATCCTGAATCAAGCAGCCATGCACTAGAAAAGCTAGTTGATGACGTAACAATAAGTGAAAAATCTGAGTCTTCATCATTACACTCAGTTATATTTGAATCTACAACATCCTTTCCTTTATCAGGTTTACCTTTATTTTTAAGCTTAAGACAATCTTTCTTCTAGTACCCTTTATGACAAAAGGCACATTCATCTTTGCTCAATTTGGGCCTCAATTTTTATCTCTCTTTCTTTCCTTTAGTCTGGCTTCGTGAACAACCTCTAACCACTAAAGATTCTGTTGCTCCACTTGTATATTCTTCCTTTGTCTTCCTTCTCAATTCATAAATTTACAGAGTTGTTGTAACTTCACCAAGAGACACAATAGCTTTCCCATGAAGTAGAGTAGTTTTAAGCAATGCAAACTTCTCAAGATGGGATCCTAATAACATCAAAGTCAGATCTTCATCTTCAAATGTCACATCCAAATTCATTAAATCAATAACTAATTTATTAAAATTGGTGATGTGATCATTTATAGTGGTACCTGGAACATAAGAGAAACGAAAAAGTCTCTTCTTCATATGAAACTTATTCTGATTGCTTTTCTTCAAAAAATTTTCCTCTAACGCATTTCACAATTTATATGCAGAAGTTTTCTTCGAGAAAGCATACTTTTGCTCTCTAGAAAGACATGATCGAATTGTATCATATGCCAAATGATTTATAGTCTTCCAATCTTTCTCCTTAACATCATCTGATTTCTTTTCTTCAATGACAATGTCAAGACCTTGCTAAAAAAGAGCGTCTTAACCTCACTTTGCCACATGTCGAAATGACCCATACCATTAAAAATCTCCATCACAAATCTTGCATTTGTCAATATAGTTCTTGCCAGAATGAACGATGAAGAAGTAGTTAACATGGATGGAGTGGAAATTTTGTCTTCTGTCATCTCTACTATAATTTCTATTCAATAGTTGTCAATGTCAAATGCCAAAAGCCCAAGGAAATCTTTTCTGATTTGGAAGATTAGACTATGCTGCAATCACAGAACATACTAAGAAGAAACCTTGGTTTTGATGCCAATTGTTGCGGAGACTCAAGGTTGATTTTCACCGATAATATCAAATTTACCTTGAGCATTATTGCATAGGTGAATAGCATGTGAACGATTGTACTAAAAAATCACACTATATAAATTCCCAGGAAAGATTGAAAGAGTCACAAATGATCCCACTTAAAAATCAATCTTTTTAGACAGAATTTTTCTAGATATGTAATTTAATAGCACAATAATTTACTAAAACTATACCCAACAATAACTGTTAAATAGATAAATAAAGAACAACATAACCAATTATGCCTACTTCCTTAGGCAATACTAAATTAATAGTTCACTATTTCAAGGAAATAATACAAGTGAAACATTACAAAGAGAGAGAGAGAGAATTTTTGCTTTAAGAAACGATAGGCAATCTTGGGATGATTAACAAAGATGAAGGAGCCCCCCTTTTATAGCTTATGGAGGCTCCCCCATTTTGTGTTTCTCTAATATGAGATTTGTACATATGCCACAAAGTCAACAATATCATGACCATAATCTCATAAATTGGCATAATCTTTGCTAGTCATGTATTTCAGTAGGTCATTAATGATCTTGACTAGAGGTGAAACAATTTTCTTAAGGTCATTTGGCTTGATTTTTATTTTTTTGTTATAGTTTTTAGTTTTTAGGTTTCATTTTGTAGTTTTTAGTTTCTATTTTTCTTTCAAATAAAAACAAAAACATGTTTGCTCGTTAATGTCAATTATGCTTTTATCACTTATAATAATTATATATTAGCTAAAACTTAAAGATAAATTACTTTTAATTAAATAAATTTATCTTAATTTTTACATGATATTTATTAAAAATTTATGAATAAAATTATTTTCTGTTATTAAAATAAATAATTTAAATACTAACTTATTATTTATAAATTAATATTTATTTTAAATATATTTTAATTATTAAATCAAGTTTTATTTAAAATTTATATATTTTGGAAATTTTTTAATTTAATTATACTTATTAATAATATATTTATTGATAACTATTAAATTTTACTTTTTAAGTAAAAATTAAGTTATTCATAATTCTTATTAATAATTAATTTTTATTAAATAAATATATAATATTAAATTAAATTATTCATAATCATTATAAATTAATAAATTAAATAAAACATATTTAGTTACTTATTAAGTAAAATTAAATTATTCATAATTCTTATTAA
>JANSVA010000217.1:6365643-6375754 GCA_025504915.1 Erythroxylum reticulatum
TCAATTTTCAAGCACACAAATCACATTTTTCATAACAATCACATTTATTAACAAATATACCGAGAAATGTCATGAATGCATGTACAGTCATTTTTATGTGCAAATTCACTATTCATGAGTTTGTGTATGCATGAACATATCAAGGCGATTCTAAGCACTCATAAACCATTCCAAATTACTATTATACCATTCCCATTAGTAATGGGATGTTACACATTATCACATTTGATTTGCATAACATAGTCAGTCTTAGACACCATATCTTCAATCAACCTTTTCAGCCCAATACATTCTTATGTAGCCATAGTTGCAGCTACATATTCTGCCTCTGTACTTAATAAAGCAATGATGTTTTGCTTCTTACTGCACTAAGAAACCATCGCTGAACCTGTACTGAAACAATATCCTATAGTTGAATGATGATCATTAATATCTCCTGCCCAATCTACATCAGTGAATCCACTCAAGCAGAAATTATCACATCTTTTATACCAATGTCCATAGCTAAGAGTTCCTTTTACATAACGTAAAATCCTCTTAGCAGCATCAAGATGGGGAATCCTAGGTTCCTACATAAACTGTGAGACAATTCCAATAGAATATGAAATTTCAGGTCTTGTGATAGTTAAATAAATTAGACTACCAACAAGTTGCCGAAATTTCCTAGCATTCTTTAACAATTTTCCTTCATCTTTCTTCAGTTTAAGATGTGGTTCCATTAGAGTAGCTTTCTCCTTTGACTCCCCCATGCTAAAACGATCCAGAAGGCTCATTGCATAACCTCTTTGAGAAATGAAATAACCTTGACCTGTCTTTTCAATTTCCAAACCAAGAAAACATTCAATTTCCCCCAGATTTTTCATCTCAAAACGGACAACCAAGTCACTCCTCAAAATACAAATTTCTAACTCATTATCTCCAGTTATTATCATATCATCAACGTATAATAATATCAAGAGATGCACACTTGACTCTAATTTAATAAACAAACTAGAATCTGAATCAGAAATTCTAAAACCACAAAAGTTAGGGTTTAATGCTACCTTACCATACCAAGCCCGAGGTGCTTGCTTCAAACCATACAATGCTTTCTTCAACCAGCAAACATGACTTGGAAATTGTTTAAAAACAAAACCATGAGGTTGCTCCATAATCACCTCACGATCCAACTCTTCATACAAGAAAGCATTCTTAACATCTAGCTGCCACAATTTCCAACTTTTAAAAGCAACAAGAGAGATGAGAGTTCTTATAATGACCATTTTAGCTACCGAACTAAATGTCTCTTGATAATCCAAACCATAAGATTGAGAGAAACCACAAGCTACCAAGCAAGCTTTAATCCTGTGAATGATGCCATTAACCTTTTCTTCAAACGAAATACCCACTTATATGTCACTGGCTTGCATTTTTCTGGCCTAGGTACCAAATCCCATGTCTCATTATTGTTTAAAGCATTAATTTCCTCTTACATGGCTTTCTCCCAATCTGGACAGCCCCTAGCTTCCTCATAACTTCCTGGTTCTTCTTCAGTAAATGCTCTTGTAAAGAAACAAGAAGTCACAGTACAATTACTGAGTGCTACCTCATAGTCCTTAAGGTAGTTTAGTTGCTTTTTCTTCCTTGTTGACCTTCTCACTTCATGTTGCTCATCAGCATCTCTCCTTTCAACATTCTGAACTGGGGAAACATCCTCTTATTCCTCAATATTTGGTGTTTGCATTTCAGGAAATAAAGATTCCAAGTTTTCTTGACTATCACCAAGGACCACAAACTTTTGAGCAGAAAATAAAGAGGATACCTCATCAAACACCACATCTGTATAAGTAGTATACTTCTTTGTCTCTGGATCCATACACCTATATGTGAGTCATAACCAACAAAAACACACTTCTTTGCTTTTCGGTCAAGTTTGGTTCTATTAGTTTTAGGAATATGGACATAACAAATAGATCCAAAAATCCTTAAATGACTCACAATAGGCTTATTACCATACAATAGCTCAAAAGAACATTTTTGTGTACCTAGCTAAGGAGGCAACCTAACATAGCAAGCACACTGTGTAGCTTCTGCCCAAAGCTCCTAAGGAAGATTTTTGTCATGCACCCATGAAAGACACTTTGAAGCCAAGTAAGCGAGCCTCCTTTTCGTAACTCCATTTTTTTGTGGGGTATTTGGACAAGTTATCTGGCAAGCAATACTATGATCATCACAAGATTTAAAGAATTCATCAAACATGAACTCATCCAGAATCTACAATCCATTCCTTCTTTTGATGTTGCTAGCATAGTTTACTACAGCTTCAACGGTAAAGCACTGCTCCCAATTAAGATCCTCATCATTTGTGTATGTCGTATTTGCTTTGTAAAGCTTCACACAACAATTCCTCCTGATGTGGCCAATTTTGTCACACCTGTAACATTTAATAGCTTTCTTTTATGAACTATTACCTTTCTCTCCAGTTGATTCTTCTTCTTTGTTTTTCTGTTTGGATTCTTCTTCTTTGCTCTTATTCTTGGACTTATTTTTCTTTTCACTCAAAAATAGAACAACGTCAGAATCAGAATTCTTGTACATCTGCTTTGCCAGAGCTTCCTGATTAGAGAGTTAATTCTCTAATTCTTCTACAGAAGGTTCTTTTGCCCATCCTTGAATAGAAGTGAAAGAAGGATTGTACTCCTTCAATCCACGAACGAGATACCGACGCAAACGTGCTTCATTAATTTTCTCATCCGTGTCTGTTTCTGAAATCTCAACACAAATATTGTTAATTTTCAAAAAATATTAAGAAACAGACATACCTCTCTGTTTCACAATGGCCAGCTCATTCTCCAGAAATTGCAACCTTGTTGTGTTCTTCTTGGTAAACAACCTTTCAAGCATCTCCCAAACCTTCTTTGGAGTGTTAAGATCCCGTACATAGTCAATGAACTCTGTACTTATTGATGTCCTCAAAGCAAGGAGAGCCTTTCCATATTTGATCTTCCACTTCCTATGTGTTTCTGCATTCTCTGGAACATCTGCAAGAACCGTTGCTTCTGAACCAATAACCAAATCCCATAAATCCTGACCTTGAAGGTATGCCTCCATACACAATCTCCAATACTTGTAATTGTTGCTTACAAGCTTCTCCATCCCCCTTAAATTAGTTCCTCCATTAGAGACCTCCCTTAGAACAACCTAAACCTTCCAGACTCAAACCCCCACAGAGAAAATCTGAATAATACCAGAGTTATGAACCTAGCTCTGATACCATGAAACAAAAAATTGGAAGAGAGGAAAAGATAATGAAAGAGATAAAACACACAGAGAAATTATCTTGAAGATTGCATCTTTTATTGAATAATCAACAGCTATTTATAATAGCTTTACATGAACATGGAATGAGAAAAATTAGGGAAACAATCTCATTAACAACACGAAAGAAGGAAATCAAACTACCTACTAATTTGATTAAACCACCCACTAACTCAATGTTAGTTTTATGTTCTAAAATTAAAGAACAAGAATGAATAACAATTAATTAACACGCATGGCCACGCACGCATAACACATGGCTTGTGTTTTTTCAGTGTTGAGTTTTGCGCTAATTTTGTCATCATTATGATATTTAAGCTTTGAAACTCGACCTAGATTTAGTTAGGGATTGTGGCTTCATAAATTATGCATTGCGTGACCTAATAGATCACATATGGGCTCAATCTAAGCATGAAGCCTTTTGCCCTTTTACTCTTGTTGCATAATATCAGCAAAAGTCAATAGTTCGAACTTCCAAGCAGAGGTAAAAGTACAGAATATTTCTATACTTCGATATTCTATTTTACCCTCTGGATTTAAATATATAAATCCAACATACTGTATTCTTGTGATAAAACATTAAAGCAATAAGAATAAGGAAAAAACGGATTTAATTATCGAAATAAGAAATGGAATGTCAGCGTCAATGGCGATACGTAAGTTTCTTGCGAGAACTGTTTTATTTCATGTCCCTGAGAACCAACATCCCTATCAGTTAGTTGAATCCTGACAATGATAAGTTAAAGAATATGGTACTAGATGATCTTATATAACACGTTTAAATCTTTCTCTACCAAATTGTTATTTAATTTCTTCGATGAGGAGTAGTTATACAATACTTGATTCATAGCAGTCGCTTCTTATTTACGCTAAGGTTAGCCAACGTTAGGAGTTCAGTAGACTTGGTCATTAACAAGTTGAGAGCATGTGATGTGATCTGAGTTATGACTCTACAGCCATTCGCTTGTTCTACTTAAGATCAACAGGTAGACCTTTACAGGCAATTTGGGGCAGGCACCAACTGTCCTTCCCCCTTTTTCTTTAGTAGGATTTTTATCTTTTGCTTTGAGGATCAGTAACTGAAAGTCCACACCAGGCAGGTGGGGTTTGGAGATTAAACTGATAGAAAAGGACAGGGAAGGGAATATCATCATTTGTGAAGCATGAAATGATGGGGACATCTACAACACTTAAGTAGACATATGGGACCTTAATTGTTGCCAAAACCCAACCATCATTATCATCAAATTCACTTTAGCTAAACCTTCAAGTTGCAGCAATTGATTGGCCAGTAGCCACAAAATATGCTTAAAAATTAAAAATAGCACAAGCAATGCAGTTAGTATTCCAATCTCCTCAAGCCATTAGAGGACCTGTCATTTCCCACAATTAAGATTTGGTTTATGCGTAAACAGTTGGTGATTGCTTAGCACAAAAACGTAAATATTCTTAGCGAAAGTTCTGGTGGTTCTTTTCTTTTTTCAGTGATCATAGCCTTTTTTTTTTTTCAATTTATATATATACCTCTATTTGTAGGTCGGCCACCTTTTAATATCAAGGGAGAGGCCTGCAGAAATCAGCTTAGACAGAAGAGTGAACTTGAAAGGGTGTTCCTGTAACACAAGTCGAGAGGACTCGCATACTAGATGGGAAATTACAGATTTAGATTGTCAGATATGATACCAAATGCCTGGTTTTACAAGCTTAAGGACATGAGCGGGAGCAGAAAGCAATATACCTCTCAGCCTTCCAAGAAAAAACTTTCTTCAACATCTACATCATCACGAAAATCAAATGTTTCCCAGCAAAGATACGCATATTACTTCAATGCAACACCTAGCAGTAGCAGAATTGATAGATGTCACAATTCTGGGGTAAACCTGAAAGTATCAGATACTCATATCCCTGAGCAGCCAAGAACGTCCTCAAAGAAAAGAATCCAAAGGAAAACCATCTACAGACCCTCTCCCAAACCAGTCTCCACTTCACTCACTTCTGGTTGTAGCTGTCATGCTGCTCTTAACTCTGTGTGGAAAGGGTCTGTTCCAGATAGTTCGGTAGGCCGCTGCTCTGGCTCGTCACTTGAGAGCCCTCCTGAGACTTACTACCATGAATCTCTGCCATCTGAATCTGAAGACGATGATGGCTTTTGTGTTCCTTGTTCATTTGATCGTCAGGTGGGGTCATGGTCTAGCTCTCGCAATTGCAAGTTTAGTTCTTCAACAACAGATATCATTATTGACGTGAAGGATGAGTGCTGTCTATCAGATATAAAGAGGGTTGATGTTTATGACACCATGATTTCTGAGCTGGAGCTTCCTCGTATAGTGACTAAGCCAACAAAACGCAGTGACAGGACAGTTGAAGCCACGAGGTTTAGGAATAGCTCATCCAAAACAGAAGAATCAAAAGCAAACAGGTCTCCCTCTGTAAAGTTTGTCAAGGAGGAAAGCATTAGGACGCGTGTAGAGCAAAATATTAATCATCATCCCATAAGAAAGGTCTCTTCAAACTATGCTGGGATAAGACTTCGAGCCAATTCTCCAAAGATTTCAAACAGGAAAGTTCAGGCTTGTGCCAGAGAAAGTGTATCATCATCAAGAAAGAAGTCCCTCTTGGAGAGCTTTCCTGTGGTCAAGGCCTCAGTTGATCCACGGAGGGACTTCACGGACTCCATGATGGAAATGATTGTGGAAAACAACATCAGGGAATTCAAGGATTTGGAAGACCTTCTTGCTTGTTACCTTTCATTAAATTCAAAAGATTATCATGATCTCATAGTGCAGGCATTTGAGCAAATATGGTTTAATATGACTGGCCTTCACCTGTAAAATCTTCTAAATTATCAAGTATCAAATGCAAATATGGCAATCTTTTCTTATCATTTTCTTTTTTTTAGCATTGAAGTTTTGAAGCTAACCCAGAACAAAAGATCTAGTTGTGGTATGATTTTAATAGTCACAATAGGACTGCAAATTCTCATAAATAGTTATGTACAGAGGGATACCATCTCCAAAAGAGATCCATTCCAGGAACACGGGGACTAGTTGAAGTAATGTTCCTAGCTTCCCGACTGAACCTTGGAGTTGGATTATCACAAGGAACTATGAAACAGTAGCATTAGTGTTACGCTTTCCTAGAAATGACAGGTGTCCTTGTGTTGTGGAGACTGGGAACAAATCCAGATAATTTATCAGTCTTCCCTCAAAATAATTCCCAAGAAAGATTTCACTTCCTGTTTTAACCTTCCTTGAAAAATGATGAAGCTTTTTAATTTAACCAGCATAGCAGCAAGAGATCCTAAGTGTACAAGGAATTTCAGGAACCTGCTGTAATTAACTAGCAGTTTTATATGTGCCGAAAGGGGAATTTTTTTGTTAAAACAATTGATAGCCCATCATATTGAAGATTCGGCAAAAATAAAATGCTAGGTTGAGAGGAGTTTATAGTTTCACACATAATTCTCCCCTCCGCTATATTATAAAAGAGCTGAATCATGATTGCTATTGCATGGGAATGAGATTATGATAACGAGAAGGGTAGCAATAGAAGTGGCATGCAAGATTTTGATTAAAGAATTGATAGTTAAACCACGCCAAACTGTATTCAGTAAAAATGCCACCCACGTGTCATTTGTCCGTCATTTCCTCTTGCAATTCACCTTTAGGAATGGAAATGAGAACTATGTAATTGCCAATTGGATACCCATACTAGGTAATTCAAAACAGAAATGGAATAGGCGATAGCCTATCCTGTTTGAGTTGAAGCTTTTGCCTCATAATTTGCAAAGAACTTCATGAATTGTAATCCCTTTTGCTATATTAATACCAGTGCATATTATCATGAATCATTCCTGACGAAAAGGATTCTATACTCTCCTTTCCGTCATGTTCGTTTATATATTCTATTCAATGACAAGGATTGCTGGTAAACTGGTGACCTGAGATCGGTATAATGAACCCCATCCAATACATATAGGTCTGTGCTGTAGTACATTAAAGGTTAGATAGCAGAGGGTCACTGCCAACGCCCAACGTTTGGAAAGCAGGACCACAAGAACTATGTAGTACTAATATTTGATGCGTATTTTGCCATAGATAAGCAGCTCTCTTCTTGCTTTATCCTTATCCTGGTAAATTTAGCTAGGAGTGCAGGAATTCCATCCACATTGTTGATATAAATATCGGTGATACTTGGTAAACTGCTCAGAATAGTGGTCATCACATTGAAGAGAAACTATTTACCTTGAGGTCTAAGCTTTTTCAATAGGGGAGAAGAGCCTTGATTGATGACTTGATGAATTTTAATATGCTTAATAAGCACCACCATTCTTTGTATATTGCAAAACAAAATATGTCTTCTGTTTATAAATTTCAAGATAGGTATAAAATGTCTCAAGATTATAGAAAAATTATTACTTGACCGGGTCGTAACATTACGTTTATTTCCCATAAACAATGTTCTATCCTGGTTTCATTTGTTTATCTGTTTAAATAACAATCTTGCTAACTTTGACAATTATTTAGTGATCATACGTTACCCCTTTTTTCAATGTTTGGAGTGAGCGTCAGTCTATCTTCTGTCACTAAATTGCTGCTACAAGAAAAAGCAACAAGATTGTGACCTCACGCTCGTGACAGGTCTACATGGAAAATATTGGTGTGGGTAGCGTAAGTTTTTGCGCTGACCTCTGCCCAGAAGATCCAACGCGAGTCCGGAAAGGGCGAGCCTATAGAATATTTAGGCACTGTCTCATACGGTATGTTTGTTTGAAACTGCGAGTTCCCTATAGCCTGTACGATGCTAGAATCAGGGGTTTCCAAGTATCCAAGTCATGTAAGAGGACCACTAGCTTACACGTTCGAGGTATACGACAGCAAGGAGAATCCCGTGGAATTTGAAGGGTCACTCACAAGTTCTCCACTGGGCCGGTGAGAACGTTCTCCTGCATTTGCAATTGATTACTCTCGTTCCACGGAAAGAAAGCCACGTAGGACTAGTTAATTTCATGAGCCTGCTCATTTAAACTTTCCCAGCCTCTTCATTATCAATCTTGACGATGGAACGCAAAATCTCAATAATACTAATAATAATAATCTTTTATGTTACTGTATTAAAAAAAAACTCTATCCACTGCTAATCTCGATCATCACTATTGTACTGGTGTCATTCTTTCAGTCAAAAATCTCGTTAACTGTTCATCTCTGTAGAAGTCGTATCCCCTCCCTTATTCAATGGCGGAAAAGAAGGTGTTTGACATGTCTTTGCCGTTTTTCTTGTCTCCTTCCGACAACCTTGGAGCGATGATCACGACGTGTGTTTTGAATGAAGCTAATTTTGATATGTGGGAAAAGGCTATGGTGATTGCTTTGAGAGCAAAGAACAAGTTAGGGTTTATTAATGGAACCTTGAATAAACCAGCAATTGATTTGGCTAAAGCAAGCAATTGGGAGTCATGCAACTCGATGTTAATTTCATTGATTTTCAATTCGATTGACAAATCCATTCAACCAAGCATTGCATATAAAGAGACCACTAAAACAGTTTGGGACGATCTACAAGACCGTTTTTCAGTTGGCAACACTCCATGAATTCACGAATTGAAGGGAGAAATTGCCTCACTCAGACAACAAGGCATGACAGTCATGGCTTATTATAACAAACTGAAAGGAATGTGGGACAAGCTGGGCAGCTACACGAAAGTTCCAAACTGTACGTGCGGAGCACTGCACAAATTTATTCGCGAGCTCGAGTTAGAAAAATTACACCAATTTCTGATGGGGTTAGATGACATTGTGTTTGGTACTGTCTATTCTCAAATTCTAAATATAGACCCTATTCCCACGATTAACAAAGCTTATGCGTTAATCATTTAGGAGGAGCAACATAGGACCATTGTTCGAGGCCAAGAAGAGCAGATCAAGGTTGTTGCTCTGGCAATTCAGACTGCAACCACAGCCCAAATCCGGAGAATGGTATAGGTCATCGAAACAAAAGGGAAATGTTGACAAGAAGTGCAGTCATTGTGACAAGAGTGGCCATGAAGTCTCAGAGTGCTTTAAGGTTGTCGGCTACCCTTCCTGGTGGAGACAGCGAGGTTGAGGACGGGATGAGCAAGGCCAAGCTAGCATTACTATCGGACGTAACCAAGCTCAAGTCTACAACACCCCATACTAGGGGTTAGAATGTTAAGAAAATTCAGTACATTTTATGCCTTGCATATTTTAATATTTGCTTATTTGTGCATAAGCATTATGGACACATAATTATTGTGCATGCATTCATGATATTTTCCGGGTACAATTGAGTTGTTAAATATGATTAAATTGTGTTTTGGTCATTTTGGTGCATTTCGGGTAATTTGGAATTTTTGGTGAATTTGGAAAAAAAAATTAAAATTTGAACCAATCCTTGAGTGACACATAGCGATAATAGGCAAATAATAAATGGCTAATTAGTTATGAAAAATAGCTTGAGAGTGTGAAGACACGTGAATGACATGCAAAGTAGACACGATTATGATGGTTGAGTCAGGAATAATGCACTGTAAGTGTTCTTTTCTGTGAAGAAACACTTAGCATCCGAAGATTAATTGTGAGACTCTCAGTGTTTTTGACTTATTCTTTCTGGAAATTATGGCTGAACCAAGTAAGTGTTGTGTCATGCAATTCAGTGGTTTCCCACAGTACATGCATAGATATTTGAATGTTTTTAAGAAATAAATTGAATAAGTCTAATGATGCTTGAATGATTGAAAATGAAATTGTGCATGAGGGGTGTAAGATGGGTAGCTTCGGTGGTGTTCAAAATGGGT
>JANSVA010000217.1:6393168-6424692 GCA_025504915.1 Erythroxylum reticulatum
ATATATTAATATTATAAATTGGTCACAGTTGGTATTAAGAAGAATTATTGAGGGTTTATTAGGTAGTATGTATTTATTAGTTTACATTTCATCTTAAGCCCCGAATTGAAGGGTTCTTTATTTTCACTGTTTATGATGGGATGGAACGTAATATGAAACCCTCTACTTCCATCCTATTATATTCTATTTCATTGTGAAACTCTCAACTAAATGATAAAAGTGTATTACGTTATATTATATTCTATTATTAATCTCTCAACAAATAGGGTCTAAATGAGTGTTGAAGTATTCAATATTTTTATAAAAGAAATGAAAATTTGAACCTAAGTCAAGCCAATTGAGTTTGGTTTGGCGAGCTAATTAAAGACTAATTAGGTCCAAATCAAGTCCAAATTTCTAAGTTCGATCGTGCTTTGGATTAGATCCGAGTTTTCCAAATTTGACTGCTGCGATTCCTAGTACATGAAAGCTTAAAACATGAAAGTGATGTCACCCAGCACGTTACAGATAAGAAAATTTAGGAGATGGGAGCGATAAAGTTCAGGGAGGACCCGAAGTCTGTCCTGTGACAAAGGTTTGGTGTAGATATCTACAGTCCAATACTACGCTATGATGAGCATGAAAACAAGCATGCTGTAATTAATTATTAGGTGTCCCTTTACGTCGTTTATAATTATTGAAGGCTATCAAATTGCCGCATGTAATCAGGTAAAGACGAAATGAAGTGTCCATACCTAACTAAATGGACGAGCAAATGGTGGTCTAATTTTCAGGTTTGGATCCTGGTTTCCAAGGATACAGTAAGTAATATCAAGCCCAATTATAGATGTTCTCCCAACATAAGTCTTTGGGATCCTGGGATATGTATAGGAATCACCAATAGGAACATCCCACATCAAACAAAATACATTCAAAGTAGAATCGTCAATCTCATGTGACGTAAGCATACATCAGTCATATAATAAGATGCACTAATCTTGAATGACATGGTGGAGGGCCTGAAATAATTAATTATATTTTTCTTTTTATTAAATGTATTTAATTAAAATTTAATATAAAATAAAATTTTAACAAATTTTTATTTCTCAATATTTTTAATAAATTAGTTACTATCAGCAATCAGTAATAGTAATCATTCATTCCTCTTAACTAACTCCACAATTATAATCATCATATCTATTCTTAATTTTTATTATATTAATTCCCGTTCCTATTATTATTTTCTGTATGAGCCAACTGGCTACTCATTCAATCTCGGCATCATCCTTGAAGCTAATTCAAATTGGTGACAACCACTCGATCACTCGATCCCATAAAGAAGTTATAGCCTAAGTGTTTCTCTTGTACTTCCATTTCCTGTAAGATAATCAATTTGTTCTTACATCTGAATTGTGCCCAAGCTAAGTTTTAATCTCTTCCTTTTTGGTACGTCTTTTCTTTGATTCTCACACGTTCTTCACTTCTAGACCTATCATTTCGAACCTTAAGTAACCGTTTCACTTGGTTCTGATAAAATTTTATCCAAGGTAGAAATGGTTGAATAAGTTATGGTCTCTTCTTATAACGTCTGGGGTTCGAGAGGTCCTTAAGCCATTGGAAAAGATCATGCAGCTGTAGCATTTCAAAAGCTAGAAATTAGATGCTTTTGACGAACAAAGGAGTTTCGGAAGAAAATGTTGTTGGTTCATGTCTTAAAATAAATTGGTTGATTATAGTTTTGTAACATAATTATTTTAAAAGTATTATCTATTTTATGTATATTTGATTAATTAACTTATGTATAAGATACAATCTATATGATAAGAGTAAATTATTAATATAATTATAATCAAATTATAATTATAAAATTTATATTGTATTTAAGTATTGTCTTTAAATTATTCTTAATCATGGTTATTTTAGGATTAGACATTAATAGAGTAAAAAATTATCACATATTATGTTTCTTCCTTAAAGAGGAAGTAATTGACTTAGTAAACTAAAGTATAAAGATACTTAAATAATATATATGTACTTGTTGGAGAATAAGATTATTGAACTAACCCACATGAATTCCATTTAAAACACTATTTGCATGTCTATGAAAATTCTCATTATGATGATTGTATAAATAATTATTTGACTTCAGATCTCTAAAGTATCTCATATAGAGATTATTGTACTTTGATATTACTTACACCTATCCTAGCCAAGGATAGCTTGTTTAGTAGTTATTGATTATAACAAGAACTATATAATGGTAATTGAATGATTAATATAGGATTCATTATGCTAAAGTGAATAAAAATAATTTTCAAGTATTCTCAATTAGTATTGATTTATAAATTTCTTAGTCAAAATAAAATGACACTTTGAAAAGTAGGTTTCAAATGTTACTAACATAATCAATTACTAATGGTAAAATAACTGATGTGATTGAACTCAAATAGATTAGACATTAATTTTATATTCTATGTCTAACCGAAACATTGTATGATGAAATAATTAAGTTATACAAAAAATCATGCGCAAAAATATTAGTCAAAATGACTTTGATATCCCTAATATTTAGATGGTTATAATGTGTTGGATGTTTAATTAGAGAATTAAAAATAATTTAAAATTTTTAATTTATCTAACGTTAAATATAGTTTAGGGTTATAATTTATATCTACTAGAAACATATTTAAGAATCTAATAGGTCACACATAAATAATAGTTAAACAAAGAAAAGATAATTTAATCAAGTTAGACTTAAAAGTTTGAGAAATTTTATGATCAAATATAAGATATTTGATAAATAAGGACTAATATTAGATATTGGATCTTATTTACACATAATTATTATTTAACTAGAACTAATTATAATTCAATGAAATTACTAGAGCCCAAAATTTATTATAAATAAGCGTAAGCTCTAAAGAAGCCAGTATTTCTGGCTAACCTCTCTCTACACCTACATATAGAGTTATCTCAACCTGTTTGTGTGAATATTTTTAAAGATTAGGCATTTGAGCGATTATAATGATTGAGATAAGCATGTTAATTCCAAATGAGCTTAAGAAAAGGATTCAAATTTTATCAAAAAAGTACAAATT
This sequence comes from Erythroxylum reticulatum, assembly GCA_025504915.1. Taxonomy (NCBI): domain Eukaryota; kingdom Viridiplantae; phylum Streptophyta; class Magnoliopsida; order Malpighiales; family Erythroxylaceae; genus Erythroxylum; species Erythroxylum reticulatum. Next base: position 6,396,246 of record JANSVA010000217.1, read on the forward strand.
CATACTTATCCTTTGCTATGTATGTTCATTGATCATATTCTAAAATTTAAAGTGATATTAACTTTTGAGAAATCAAATGAAAAGGTTTTATTTTTCTTTAGCTATGCCCGAGAATCGATCCTTACTTAATTTCTCAACAAATATGCTCTATGTTTTTTATTTTTTGTAAACATTATACAATATGGGTACTTGTATTAATTAACAACTATACAAAAATGGAAGAAAATCTTAACTAATATCTATTTACATGCTATCAATTCTTATACTTAATCATATCAATCTTTACATTTAAGCTACATATATGTTGCAAATATGTTTACATCCGAAGGATCTATTATCTTAAGTTTGCAAAGATCTTGAAACTGATGAGAGAATCGTGATTTAGTGAAAATATTTTTAATTTAAGATTGTGAAAAGATAGAAACAAGTTGGATAGTGCCTTACAAGTTGGATACTACCTTAAAGTATATGACATTGTATAAGATGACAATCAATCTTAATATATATGATATGTTCATGAAAGGCATTATTGTAAGCAATTTATATGGTACTTTGATTATCACAATAAAGAGGAGCTATAGAGAAGGAGGTAACGCATATATCTTGAAGTAATCTATGTAACCACATGAGCACAAAGGTAGTATTAGGAAGAACTTGATATCTTGCTTCTATACTATAGAAAGAGACAATTGTTTATTCTTGCTACACTTGAAAAATAAGAAACATTTTAAAAAAGAAATAGAAGTTAGTAGTGGACCGACGATTAGTGAAGTCTCCAACCTAATCAACATTAGGGCGTGCTCTTAACTATGCTAATGATGAACTAGAAAAGTGAATACTATGAAATATTGTACATTTGATGTACCGAAAGACGTAAAAGTTAACACAAAAGTGAGTGGTATGAGGTGGAATCATGAATTAGATAACAATGAGAACAACCTAAGCAATATTAGGACAGCTAATAGTGAGGTGGATAAGGCTATCAACTAGTTAATAATAAAGAGTACTATAATAGTCTCATTACTAGTTAAAATATCAATATTAGGCTCTAATAGGGTGCTAACATATTAATGTCAATAAGACTAATATGAAAGATTATATCAGTAGCATATTTGGATTATGAGAGAAGATAAATTGAGGAATCAAAGGAAGTATTAAGACTTAAAAAGTAACTTAAAGTACCCAAATCCTTCTTTTCAAACTATTGGTAGAGAAAATATTTGAGAATCAAGATACCTTGAGTGTCACTATCAAGTATTTATCATACCATCAACATGGAGAAGAAAGGCGTGCCTATGAATTTTTTTTTGTAGGAACAAGGTATTATTATAGGAGTTATATTGAAAGCCAAGGTGGGTAATAGTGGAGCTAAATTTGGGAAACCATGCACAAGAAACTTGTTTTAGTTAATATAGATTGCCATTAAAGAAAGTATTCTTGAAATCATCTTAAATGGGTTACATAAGTAAATGCCCCTTTATAATCAATACTATACTCCTAGGTAAAGCCTTTAGCAATAAGTTAGGATTTTTATCATTCCACAGATCCATCATTTCAGGTCTTAACTTTATATACTCATCTATAAACAACAACATACTCATTAGAAGGTAAATCAATCATGTATCAAGTCTTAGTACTAATAAATGCTTATAATTCTTCATCCATGTCTTTTTTTCGTAAAGGGTTAGAGCTTATTTCACAATAGGTTTGAGGTTCACAATATGAAAATCTAGAAGATGGATGAAAACATAACTTACTCGATTCATACAATAAGGAATTAGTTGAGGAGTAGAAGGTTTTGATGAGTGAGTTAATGAAGAAGGATCATATGAAGGAGCAAATGAATCCATAACTAAAGAAGATAAAATGGGATAAGATATAGAATTTATCAAATTACGATAAATGTTACATGATGAACTTACAAGAGAAATATTAGGCAACATAGATATGATTGTATGAGAGAGAAATAAACTAAAAGGTTCACTGACTCAGAATTTTGAAAGAGTTGAAAATATCATATACTTTTAAAATGTCACATAATAAGAGATATGAAATCTTCGAGATAAAGGATCATAACACTAATACCCTTTGTGTACTATAACATATCCTAGAAAGCAATAAAATATTGCTATCTTAATAGTTGTAAACCTATGAATTCTGGTTTTTGGTTTAGTTAGATGCAAATCTAAATGCTTTACTAGTAATTATGCAGTACGTAAAAAATACAAGAAATTAACTTACATATTATTGCAATCATGAAGCTAAAAACTTATACATTTACATTTTAAAATGTAACCATATGTACAAGAGCAATCCAACAATTCACTTAATATATAGAAAAAAAATAACTAATTTGGTATCACGTTAAAGTTGTAGCTCTTCTAAAAGACAATTTGTTTCTGTTTAAAGACAAACCACAAAATTATATATAATTGTAATTCTTCAACAAGACAATTTGCTTTAAGTTAACCATTTAAATATGAAGTCTTAGAAATGCAATTTCCAAGTTTTAGATGATTGACTTATAAAGACTACGAGAGAAAAGTTAGAAAAAAATTGCACAATATTTTTCCTTAGCTTGGCTTCTAAGTTCTTTTTATGCTTTTAACCAAACTATGGTCTAAAGATTAGTAGCTTCAATTAAACATCATAGTCTATGTTGTATGATCTCTCTATTTATAACATTACAATGATAAGTATAATTTATCTTTAAATTAGACAAAATGTTTCGTGAAGAATCTTAGAATTTATTTTATGCAATTAAGTAAGAGAGAAGAAGTTGACACCCAAACAAGTTATGAGTTATTAAGTTAGAGGAGGACATGAGAATATGACAGCAACCGGAGCAAATCTGAACTACCTAATTAAGGTTAAAATTAACAAGCTTAGCTGGTTACTCATGTTAGAGACAAAAAAGAGGTCTATTTTTTTCAGTTTATACGAATAGGGATTAAAATAGGGAAATCACTTTTATACCATCGTAACCTCAAATCCTAATCATGTTGAATTTACATCAACTATGCATCTCTATAATTGTAAATGTAATTACTTATATGGTGTAAATGTGGTTAAGCTATCCCCATCTTTTAGGAACGAACATGTCATATGCAATATAATATATGAGTTATTTTGATAAAGATTGAATAGTCTTATTCATAACGAACTTCTTGTTTTTAACATAATCAAGAAGCAGGCACAAGTCACAACTATATTGGATAAAATAAAACACGTTTTATGCAAATAAAAAGATACAATGACTTGTACCATGCATGGAATTGAGATCATATCCTTTTTTCTCAAGCACAATTACAAAAAAATACCGCAAGGAGAAGTCAAGATTTGTGATATAGCAACACGTCATCACTTATGTTATTTAACCTCATACAAACCCCATGCATTTCCTTCAATATCATAATTTATTTTTAAGTTTTTAAACATAAAACATTGAAGGATACCACAAAATTTTGCCAATAACACTGTTACCTTCGTCTCGAGCATTACATAATTGTGCTAGCCCTTTTTTTTTTTTTTTTTGTTCTTGTGTTTCTTTTGAATGCATTGTTTCTTGATTGGAAATAGTCTTATGAACAAACATTAATTTAATTTGTTGTTTACTGAGAAGTAAAACTTTATCCAGTAAATGAACTAAAAGGTTGAATAAGTGACGAAAAACAAATGTAGTGTTTGGTGGTTGAAGCAAGATTTGCATGGTGGCCGATTTGTCCCATGCGGAAGTGTTAACGATTATAAGCAATGAATGGTATATACAATAATTAAAAATTTTAATTTAGTCATAAAAATTTTGAATTGTTTAATTTTGAATCTTTTGATTTAATTTATTTTAATAATTTTTGTTTTTAAAAATTGATAAATTTATTACTTAAGCAGTCAATTTTTATTAATTAACAAAATTTTATAAATTAGGATAAATCAATTAGTTTTATTTAATAATATTTTTAATTAAACTTTAAATTTTTTAAAAAATAATTTCAAAAATTTTCAATCATATTTTAAATTCTTTAATTTTATTCATTTCTTAATCAATTTTTAATCTTATTCATTTCTGAATCAGCTTTATAATAATTCAATATCGTTTGAGCTTTTTAAATTTAAGTATTTTTTTATCAATTTAACTTTTAAAACATTAAAAATATGCAATTGACGGTGAGGATATGATATCTTGGTTATTGCTTAGCTGGTCGCCTAATTGCAGTTGTAGGCAGGTTAGGTTAAAATTCTTCAAAACGCCTTATCGATTAGCTATTCTTCAAATTGCTCTGTTAACCTATGAAAAGAGAAATTTGTTTAATTACCCAGAGTTTCATAGTGGTAGTCTTGAGAATAGGGTTGCCCTCTTCCGTAACTATTATGAGATGAATGTCAAATGCAATTTCAACAACCTAATTAATATCAGAACTGTCCATTCCATCTATCTGCGTCCATGAAAAACCCATTTAAAGCATGAACTTTTTGCTCAGTACAAATTACAAAACACTTTCTTCCTAATTTCCAAGGACAACAGACAATCAACTAAGTTTCAGAACCAACAAAACCCTGATGACCAGTGATCCTAGAATTCCATTGCTTGAGCGGTAAATCCTAATTTAAAGAAAAGATCTAATCTTTAGCCTCGTAATGTCGATAAATAATGGAATTCAAGTAAATTTTTGTTGACTTAGCAGTAAAAATGGGAAGGTGCGAGATGTTTAAAGGGAAAAATGATTAAGGTTGGAGATTGATCGGTGGAGGAAGCAGAGAATAGGAGAAAATGATTTAAGGCCTAGCAATAGCATGCATGTCTGTAAAAGTAACGAGTTATGTACTTTCAGTTGAGGGATGAAAATTGTTCTCTCAGACGTTGTCCAACTAGTCCAGCAATCACAGCAAAGAGTTATATATCATTCTACAACTTCAGAGGAGCTACTGACAAACTAAAGTTGAACTTAACCGATCCCTATTTAGATAGAACAATGAATGCAATCGATATGAAGAAAAGGGCCCTCGGCTCCTTAAAAATTTCTCCCAGAAAAACCCACATCGACATGGAAATGTTAATAAGCGTCAGTTTGTCAAGTCACTATGCCTTCCAAATCTTGTACTATCTGGAAATCAGAGGGTCTTGTTCTCGTGACTCTGGCTACCCTATTTTATGAAGATCCATCCATCTAATAAATAAAACCTATAAAAATTTAATAAATAAATGCTCATAGAACATAATAGGCACAGAATAACTAGAACAAGTAATTTGAACCCAATTGAAGGAGGCCGTTCAATTTCAAGCTGAAGTTTGTGATGAGACATTATTACTTTCTACTTCTAATGTTCCAACTCACGCTTTAGAATTAGCAGTACATTGTTGGAATCTTCACTAGGCCATGATTTGTGCTTAAAATCGTTTCCACTTACCGAACGAATGAAGTTTGAACTAGTTCTTTATTAAAAACAAAAGAAGAAACTAAATAACATGGCCTTTTCTATGTCAGTGAATTGTCGAGTCCCCCAAAATGTTCAACTTAATGTTTGATAAACCCAAATTACTCCATTAACAGTGAATCTTGTTACTGTGAGTACTAGATAAAGTGAATCAGATTATTTAAAAACCCAAATTCGTCGAGACTTCAATCAGACCTCAGATTTTCCCCAAGGATTAGTGTATTTGAACAACATTTGCATTTTCCTTAAAAAAAGGACAGGTTCTCATTGTTGTTGACAAGATTCATTAGCAAAAACAGAAATATCACTACTGACATTTTGTCTCTTAGGGAGTAACATTATACACTCTAACAAATCAAATTCAGGTATTACCCCATTGCCATTCCTGATTCATACAAAACTTGAAACCAAAACTGCTACGTAACGAAAACATTTCCCTTCATCTCTTAATCTAAGTGCGATACAAGTAATAATCTGCATACCGATACTGGTGTTATGTGATACATGGAGAGTTTCCAGCAACATCTTCATCACCGAAAATGCCTTTTCTACTGACTTTTATCTACCGTGAATTAATTTTCTAGAAGTTCATGCATGCAGGTCCTTGTCTGCCTTCCACACAGGAGCTTTTGGAACAGCACTCTCGTTTAAGACCCCACTTCCATTTTCCACACCCATTAGAGGATCAGATTCACCATCTTTGGCCTAAAACCATCGAACAAGGACAGATTATAAATTACTTCAAAAAAGCGATGTAATTTTACTGAAGGAACAAAGTTACTGAAAAAGCAGTGGAGAAAAGCAGAGATTCAAAGAAGAAGAAACTCTACATATGTGAAACCTACAAAATTAGGCATAAAGGCCATGTCATTTACCAACAAAAGGTAAAACATTAATTACCTCTGGTAACTTTGCTGATGCTTCACTAGGCTTTTGCTGCGCCTCAATGGTGCAACAATAAGAATATAGAACCATCCCAACTACTGCAATAAGGATCCCTAAAATGTTGCGCCAGCTAAACGGATCACGAAGTAGAACATAACCAAAGGCCAAAACTAGGCATGTTTTCAAATGTCCTAGGACCTGATACGTAACTGGAGATGTCTTTCCAATTACTAGAAATGTACTGAAGTTTACAGACACAGCTATCAGGCAAGATAGAACAATGAAGAACTGTAACCAAATAACCCATGTACAAGCATATTAGAAATAATTAATTGGAAATGCAAAATCAAAGATTATTTAGGAATTCTTTCAGTCCTCACCAGGACTTGGGGCGTATAATTGAAAGCAAAAACATTGTGGTTTGTCAGAAGCCAGTCCAAAACTGGACCAGTGATGAACAAAGTTAGCGCCTGGTAAGGGCAGGATTGATAAAGGAGTTGGGTTGATGAAACCTTGAATTTCTTCTGGATGGTATTGGTCATCTGAAAAGTCTGGTCAAGGTTTCAACAGATACGATAGGAAGATACCAAACAATTAGACTACAGTAAGCATGGATGTAATACTGTCTACAGTGATATTTGTTTATGTATTTGCTTTTCTTTTGTCGTGACATTGTAAAATCAAAAATGCAGAATTTGAGCTATAAATAGTAAACTGCAAAGGGACTTCATCTAAGGATACAATCTGAGCAATGCAGGTTGTAACAACTGCAAAGAGGGACAGAACAGAACCCAACAGATTGAGTTGAAGATCAGTTACAGTTGCAATTCCAACACCCACGAGAAGAATCGCTAGTGAAAGCTGGATGTTCCGACTATATTCAGTCAATGAAATATCAGTAAACAGCAATGGTCACTACATACGTGATGCGGAGTCAACAGAAATTAAATTGCACATTTTTTCATGGGGCAGATTTTATGATCAAAGTCAACGAAATCATCTCTTCCACTACTCAGGGCCAGCAATCTTGCAAGGCACATTAAAATAGGAAATGAACGACTGAAACTTACAATGTCCTACATAAAGATGGAAGCATGAAACCTCAAAAATCTAGCAGTGAAGTCAACATTTAGTTTTAAGTTTGATTTTTCCTTGGGTTCAAAAACTTGGACTAACCTAAACCGAATGAGAATGGCAAAACTTGGCTTGACTCATCTACTTCACAGCTCTTAGGATTCTTAAATGGACAAATCTAGAGTTAATCCTTAGACAATATGAAGCAAAATTTTTATCCCACTATGGCTTCTATCAGAAGCATATGCATCAATCAACCTCTTCTAGATTTTAATTTTAGATATGTAATTACAGTCAACAATGTGTACATGAGTGCAATAACTCGTGTGAAACAAAGAAATTCATTCTCTTCAATAGACCTGAAGATCAAAGAATGAACAATATATGCATCAAACTGTCTCACCTGAATTTCTTCCTGAAGAAAAGTGTCTCCAAAAGAACAGTACAAGGGATGATGGCCAATTTTGTCATCTTAAATTTAGAAAATAAGAGAAGAAAATTCAGAGTTAATACTCCTAACAATAGTGAAATTTTACAATTATGAGTGTAAGTTCCAGCTAAATTTTAAAAAAAAAAATGATGCTTTAGCAGAATTGCAATTGACACTGGTACATTCACATGAAATTTGAAGCTTTCAAGTTGGAGATGAGATTCCCCAGAAAAAGATTCAACAACAATAGACATAATCAAATATAGTGAACAAATAAATGAAAAGGCAAGACGAGAGACAAAGATATAGAGAAGAGAGAACTTTCTTAAGGTCCACATACAGAATTTCAAAACATGGGATAACTGCAAGTCACTAATCACGAAGTTGAAAGACTATCTACACTTGATTCACACATTAGGAAAATCTACTATAAAAAATTTGGAAAAAAGGAATTAACCAAACATGGCCATCAAAACCATATGCATGAATTATGTTTCACCATTCATTTCCTGCTCAGAACTAATGAACCATTCCTTAAAACACAAATAACTCCAAAATGTCTTTGATTCTCATAAATGGGGCGATTGTCAAAACAGAGCAATATTTAACAACATGGCAATTGATTGACATAAAAAAAAAAAGGTGATAGTGTTCTGCACTACAGTAACACTCAAAGAAAATGAATTTACCTGATAGAAGCCTACAGAATTGAAACCCAAGCTAAGATTCAAAAGCCCAATGGAAATTCCATTTAATACGCCAAATCCCATTACAGCTCTAGCATCAAAAGGCTTGTGCTCAAACAATTTTATCCATAATGCCACATGAAGTGAACAAAATGTCACCAATAGATGCCAGCTTGTCAATGTCGTGGCTGCATCCTTCATGAGTCAAAATCAGTATGATAAACAAAATCCCCCAAAGTATGGCTTAGTGAACACAGTAATGATCAGAGACCGGGTGTAAAGTGGCTGTAAGCCACATTACAATGATTAATAAGCTCACGAACAACTGTCTAGAGTGAATTCAAGCATAATCTGAAGTAGTACATGTAATCAATGACAGGCATCGTGCCTCAGCAAATATATAAAAATGTGGTACCCAAATCAAATTAGTAGCAGATGCAACCATTCCAGAGACAAGCAATGATTAAGATTGCTCCATTCCAATTCAGAACATTCTAAATGCAAGCAAAATGAACGATGGAAAAGAAAAGCACGATTTCATATAGGCAATACTATGATTTTAGCTTTGAGATGCTCAGGAACTAGTTATAGTTACATCTTTTCTTTTCTACGAGCATTTCTCTTGTTGAATGTCCATAAAGGCAAAGCCATAAAAGTGAAACCTAACATACTTATCAATTTCTATATTCTCTCCCATCATTAATACATGGATTTTGACCTTTTTTTCTTTTCCGATTTCAATAAATCAGAATGTCCTTGAAATCAAATTAAATTGACCAGTTGCGATTTCAGATATTCATCAACCATTTAGGTACAAAATAGCAGTAAACTGAATTAACCATCTATTTTAACATCTTTAGCTTACATCCCATCCAAGTATCATAGTTTTCGCATTAATGATGTGTATGTCTTTAGCAACTAAAGTCAGAATGATACGGACACGAAACGATAATCAAGCAGCACTCCGTTCACTGCAAAATTTCTTCCCTTTTCTTTTCTACAGAACCCTCAAACCAATATCATCTCTGTAGGGCTTATAAAATGCAAAACTTACTTTAGATCTAATAATAACAACTGATAACCTAAAACCCACGTTAAACAAACCTCATCATAGAGGTCAATGTTCAACATCAATCAAGAAAGCAACCAGATGAATCTAGCACAGAAAATATGATAAGAAACTGAATGAAGTTGACTCACCGAAAGTGAACCCGAGTGTGCTAATAAGGGCCTTGTTGCAAATCACTATCGATACCGACGAAACGACTGATAAACTCAAAGCCCCGATAGTCCCCAACTGGAACCTCTGGTTCTCACTCATCTTCACCACTCCAAAACTGTTTTTTCTTTCTCGTATATATTATTATTTTGTTATGTCCTCCTCTTCTACACCGATCGGGATCCACCAACCTCAAATCCTACAAAATAAACCATACTCAACCCATTACAGGGGGGTACCTATATGATTCAACGAGCATATACCCACAAGTTTTCAACAACAAAGCGCAAAGAAAATCATTAAAAACATAAGAAACAAGATTCAGAAGTACCTTTAGAAGTCAGAATTGAATCGAAAACAATGTGCAACTTAGAAGGCCCAGAAGAGAATAAAAACAAAAAACAAAATAACGTGAATGACCCAGTAATGAGAAAAGTGGAAGGAGTGTAAATGTTAATTCTTTTGTAGAGTAGGGAAAGGAAATGTAAAAAAAAAAAAGAAGGGAACAGTGATGCTAAGGCTTCATATTATGCTAGTGTGGTGAAGTGATAGGGTTAGATTTTAACTAAGGGGCGTTTATTCCGGGGATCATAAAAGAATGCGGCCTAGTCATATAATTCACAACTTACACATTTTGGAATAAAACATCTAACATGTCTTTTAGGTGATTTTTTCTTTCATTTCTAAGAAGATATGTTTTAAAAATCTTAATATGTTAAAAAGAAAATGAATGGAGTAAGCATTATATAACAACTTGGAGAGGATAAAATAATAACTGTTAAGAAAGATAAGGTTTGTTAGCGCTTATTTATTTTTATTGACTTGAAAATGGAAAATTGAGAAGGAAAAAAAATATCAGTAACTGTATTTTAGTAAAGAAAATAACGTTATCTTTGGTCAAACATTTTGGAGTTCCATAACTGAACTCATCCTAATTCACTTCACAGTTACTGCCACTAAATTAGAGTTTTTGATTTGTTTCATATCTTTCTTTAATTAGGATCTATTGCCGGTTATTCTAACTTGCTAATTAAGGACATTATATTTAATATTTTTGCTAATGCTAATCTTCTTTAGGTAAAGACAGTGAGCCTGGTAAATTGATAAAGCAATCTTACGATCATATGTTTAAGTCACGAAAATAATCTCTTTGTAAAAATATAAAGAGAAGATTGCGTACATTATGTTTCTGTTTGGCAAATTGCGGATTGTATTAACTATTAGCTGATTATATCAGCAGATTTAACTAGCAAATTTTTTTTTTTAAAGTAGAAGATACCATACTTGTATTAATGATAATGAGAGTGGAGAGCATCCGGAATAGTTTCCAAATACAAAGTGGTGAAAATTGAATGGATGCTCTAGCAAGAGAGTGAGTAGCGTCATTCATATTGTGGTGTATCCATCTAACTTGGATACCCGGTCTTATCTATAATAATTTCTTACAATCCGACACAATAATATCAAACTCAGAAAGGTCTAAAGACTGAGAATTAAGTGCAAAATATAAAACTTGACAATTAATAAAAATATAAATACTTGATTGGTAGTTATCCACGACAAATTGCAACGTCATTCTTAACGTCAAAGCTTCAGCTGTTCTTGAAGATTTACAGCCTATAATATGGCATGATAAAGAACCTCCCTTCACCATCTTCAAACACCATTCCACTACTTGTTGCATCTTCAACTTGAAATAAAGCTCCATCACAAGAAGCTTGCCAACTCAAGCTTTCAAGATTATGCAAATAGGGAGACTAGAAGTACCAGTGCTGCTTCCATTTCCAGCAGCTGCAGAATCGCATAAGCTGGAGAGAGACTACCATTCATCAAGCTAGTCAGCGACAAGATGTACAATTTAGTTTGGTTGGACAAATTTTGCAAACCAGCAAAAATCATTCCTTGACTGTCACAAATTCCATGCTATAGAGGCAACAAACTTAGCTCTTTTTTGGTTATGGGAAGTCCAAATCTACATAAACAAATTAATAAAAATGGCGCTCATTGGAAGTGCATGAAATCTGACAATACTCTAACACATTGATGGTCTATAACAATGACCCAACACATGATTATCATTCTCAGGAGATAAGTAGAAAAATAATTTGGATTCACATCAATTCCTCTCCTTAAAAGATTAAACTTGGTAGAAAGCACATCTCTATAAGCTCGCCACATAAAGTCACACACTTTGGGAGACACATTAAGACCCAAATTCTTCTCCAAATATCTGCTTGTACATTATTTTGAACAGCCCCTTCATCACCTAAGCTCACCTGATAATCGGATTTGATCGTATACACTCCCCGCTTCTCAAAGTGCTATAAGATAGAATTTTCAAAATTGTGAATCAAGAAAGGAATGGCATGAATAAACTTCACATTTCTAGCAGAGAAAGATTACATTAGTCTACCCACATCTCACTTATTTTCCCCGTCAACAAAAAAATCACGAACACGTGACATTGGATCAATAAAAATAGCACTATGATTTAATCAATTGTTTGTTAAAGATGTTTAATAAAATTAACTATTTAATATTAGTTATTGACGTGTAAAATGACTTATGAGGGTATGATTTTAAAAAATATATAAAAGCATAAATATTATACTTCTTGATATTTCGTTGAATATTCTTATAAGAATTTAGATATTTAATTTTACAAAAAATTAAGTTTATAATTTTAATAAATAATAATAATAATAATAATAATAATAATTCTACGTTAAATTCTTTGATAATATAAATGATACAACGAGCTATTTAATTTAATTCCAATAAACTAATTTCTAAAAGTTTTATAATAGTGAACTTAACGTTAGAATATTATTATAAAAAATAAACTAATTTAGAAACAACTTTTTAGTAAACTATAAGGAAAATCCTTCGACTTTCGCAACATGGAACCTTGTTTCTTTCTTTTTTTACATATGGAAAATATTAGACAAACGTTTTGCACATTTTCGTTTACAAAAATTAGTTCTTTTTCATTAAAAAAAAAAGGGGGCCTTGTAAGAACTCAAACTAAATGAGGTCGATTAGGAATGATCTCACTAAACAAGTACCTACGTGGCCCATCAGTTGGGCCAAAACCAAAATTAGACTGAACAGACCCAGTAACAATTAACCCAATGAAACTTTTGGGTTTGATATTTAGTTATTTGGATCCTATCCAGTCCATATATCTCTTTGGTTTATTCATTACGAGCGTCTGTGAGGTCAACGTCGTTACGCAAGCAAAAATTTTTTTCGGTAAAATAAAATCTAATATTTTTTCCTTAAATTGAAAAACAACACTTTGGATTTGATGTCGGAAGTAAAAGGTTTTAGTTACTATTGAATGAGAGCTTTGCAGAAAAGAAAAGGGAAGAAGAAAACATTAATTCTAATAAGCTAAATAGATGTGGGAGGAAGGCCTAAAGCGGGTGGTACTAATTAGCCACCTCTGCTTTCCAAGGCTGCTTCTCTCGTGTAGACGACGACCACTACTGCTACTGGTACGTACATATACAAATTTCCAATCGGAAAAAGGTTAAATTTAAATACTAAAATTGGCCTCCTTCAAAAGTCTGACCAAATTGCCAACCTGCAGGAACCACGTTATAGCTTGTGACAGTTCTACCATCACTGGTGGTAACCTGGAAGGACAAGCTTTGACCATTAAGGTAGGAGTTGCTCTGCCAGTTCTGTCCCCAGTTTCTTGACATGGATTGCCACCCTGTTTTGGACCCTTTGATTGAAACTGAATGTACATCTCCTGCTCCTCCCACATTGGTTATCAAAACCAGGTTGAAGTATGAATGCCCATTTACGGTAAATCTTATTCCCCCTTTCTTCACACAAGGAACTCTGCCATACAACAAATACAAACGCTAATTAGCCTGGTCCATGAAGCTATGTGATCCCAATCTCTTATTTAGAAGTTTCATAGCCAATCTGATCGCTGAGAAACTAACCTTCTGAAGGCTACAGGCACGATTCCGGCACGATATTGAGCAATTTGTAAGAAAGCAGGCTCGGCGAGGTCGAAGTGCTGGAGAGGGGGATTGCACCAGCCACCGTTGTTGTTGGGCAAAGCCAAATTAGGAGGGCAAAAGTTGGTAGCAGTAACAGTAATGGCCCGAGGGAGACACCATCTGGGGTCTTCGTCGCATCTCATTTCATAACAAGAACCGCAGCTCAAGCCATTGTTGAATAAAGCTGTGCTTAGTGCTGCAGTGTTGGTTCCATAGCCTTGGCTGTACAGATTACCATATCCACAAGCCCCTCCTGTGAATGCAAATTATTATCAGTTTTTGACATGCTCTTAACAGTACCATACTAATATTCTCTTTATAGTTCTTCAACCAGTAGAGTATAGAACTTACCCATTGTGCCGGAAGCATCTCCACCACCGTAGAAGGTTGCGTGACCACTCTGCCACCCTCCATAATCACCCAAAATGCCGTTAAAGTGTAGAGAGAATAAGCTGCTAAAGAGAAGTAGAGATAGAGAAACTGTTTTAGCAGCCATTTAGCTAGTTAGATGAACTAGCAGAGTCTAGAAGGCAAAGACAAGAGGAGGTGTAAGTATAGATTGTGATGTCGAAGACTAGCAGTAGGAGTAGTAAGTATACGAAAAGTAAGAGAGCAAAAGTAGGCATATATAGAAGAAAAACACGGTAGGTGAAGGTGAGCTACTAGGAGCCGGCCAAAATAGGACACAGGAAACTTTAGTCAGGAAACGAAGCTGCTGCTGCACATGTGCTAGTTTCTACGCCAACCTCTAAGCTAAGGGGCAGTGGCAGTGGGCCTCAACCACCCACATGCATCTCTCAACCGCTTCTTTACACCATTAATTTATATTTTACAAGTGTTCCCTTCATTGTCGCTAGTTTGGTATTTATGTTTCAACTTTCATGTTTCATTATCATTTGGTTCTTTGGATAAGTAAAGGAACCAAAGTTATTTAATATATGTTGTCTTAATCTGATATTGTTCTTTCATAAGGATGGAGATTCAATTAGAATTACAAAAAGAAACTTTGAGTTGATTTACCTTAATCTTTGTGTCACATGATGGTTGCATATGCATGTGGTGGACTCCCAATATATGAATGCTCTTGATAGAAAGAGAATAGGCGATAAGTATCTCTCTTTTGCACATGCAAAGAATATCTTGCTTTGAAGAGTGACAAACCAAAAAGGAAAAAGAATGACATATATGGCTGCCTCGTCCCTTCCTTCGTTCTTAGATGATATTGGAGTGACACAGCTGATTAATGAGGCCTCGACGAAGGCATGCACTTCTTGCCAGAAATTGTTTGAGATGATCAATGTTAGATATGAACGTCATTCATGTTATGTATATAAAATAAAAATAAAAATAGAATCACTCTGGATCTCTGTATGAAACTACCACCGAAAAGCTTTGAGATTTCGATAATATTGGGAAACATGAAGGGTGATGTGCCGTGTGCTCATAGAAAGGGAGGAAGGTTCACATGGGAATGAGGACCATAATTAAAGAAGCTTGACGTTGACATGCATGCAAAATTGGGCGTTTACTTAAGTTCAGACATTTGTGATATGATCAGCTTCCTAAAAAACCCGTCTTTTCTTCCTCGACTCTTTTTTTTTTTTTTTCCCTTTAGAATACCTTCTTTATAGGTTTCTTCGCCGACCTTCACTTTTTATGTTTCGTCCATTCAGTGAACCTTACAGCTTGTCTTCTACTTTTCTCTACATTTGGTGAATCTATTTTATTGCTCAACGTTTATATTCAAAAAGACATCATATAGAACACATTGCTTCTCATTAATTAGTTTTTAAATGAAACTAAAAGTATAACCTGAACGAGATCTGAGTAATATGGAACTGTTTAATTTTTATATGACATTCCTTTTTACAAGTCAGGTTTCATAAGAAATCAGAAGTTGGCATGAGATATGTAGGGATTAATATGTCTCCTAATTAACCAAAAGAAATTAAGATACATTGGAGCACTAAAATAAAGATTTGTTAGGAAATGTAATACGCCCTTCATTCTAATTTATATCTAATGTTTATTTGATCATTAACAAATTACCCAATGTATTATCAATTTCACGAATACGCACAATATTGAACGATCTGTTCAGAAACTCTTTGAGAGTTTGAATAAATTCATATAAGAAGCTATTAATAGCGAAATAAGTTTCTATGAACAAAAAAAAGGGAAAAATATATTGAGAATAATATATTAGAAGAGGAGACAACATCGGCAGGGTTTAGAGATTAAGTGCAAAAATTGATTTAAACGTTTCACAACTCTGTCGTGTTATCTCAAGACTTTTATTTTAATGATTTCCGTCATAATAATCAATAATATAATATTTCAAATATTCGGATTTATTTAACTCGATCATCTTATTTATTCAGAAAGGTAACGATGTAAAAAAGAAATATAATTTAGTTATTTGATTAAAATGAAAGGATAAACGTTTAACAATTCCTATTTTACGTAAATCATCTTAACAACTTTATTTGAAAAATTAGAAACAATTCTACTGAATTTGGAATGAATATTCCCTGTCATCTCTGTACAAACGAAAGGAACCTACTAGCAGGGCCAGTCTTGACGTTTTATAAGCCCTGGGCAAATAAAAAAGATTCCTATTTTATTTTTTTTCTTTATGATAATAAAAAATGAGCTCTTATAAAGAAAAAAGAGGTAAAATAGCGACCTTTTTGTTGCTCTTTATAAAGATCAAGACCTTTAAAAAGAATAAAATGAAATAAAATGGGGCTCTTTTTGTTGTCTATTTTATTCTTCATAAAGCTGGACCCTAGGCAGGTGCCCAGTTTGCCCTTGCCCAAGGCCGACCCTACCTACTATTTAGCTGATCCAACAATTGGCTTCAAGACACAATCAAAAGGCTATCCAAACAACTAGATATTTGAAGATATTGTCAAAGATAGTGAGGTAGACGTTTTAACAAATTCAAAGTCAATCCAGCCAGTTAGTCTATGATAAATTTGAAGCAACGACTAGTAAAAGGAAATTCCTATTTAAGGGAGAGCTACTGTGTTCAATTATTCACTAGATTTTTTGAAATACATCAATAGCATCAATACTCTCAGAAATCATACTCTCTATGCTTTAGAAAGTGAAAACACTTTATTGAGAAAGATCATTATTTATTGAAGCTCATATTGAGCATATCTCGCTTTCATTTGTTGAGAACTTGTAGAAGCTAGTCAAATACTATTAGTATGGAATGTTGAAGACCTTTGTAAAAGATGTACTTGTGAGTTTGGAGAGGCTTGTCAAATTATTACTTGGAGATTTTTACTAAAATACTCAAGTTGGATATTTGGGGACTGGGCGTAGACTTAGTTATAAGCCGAACCAATATAAATTGGTTATGTCATTCTTTCTCTTCCCTTAGCTTTTAAATTTCCACGTTATAGCTACTGTTGTTTTGAAATTGTAAGAGGCTCCTTTTATTTTAAATTTTAACAACCATCTATCGTTTATACAAATTGATAGTAACTTGAAAAATTTTTCAAGTCATACACAATTCACCCCCATCTTGTGTATGTTTGCTTTATCATTTGGTATCAGAACTCGGTTTCACATTTATTGTGTTTTGCAACATGTAATAGATTATAGCAAACAACTTGAGAAGTCTTAAAGGAGAATCCGTCACAAAGCCTACTTATTTTAATGGAAACAACTATTCCTATTGGAATGAGAGAATGACAATGTATCTTCAATATGTGGATATTGAAGTCTGGCAAGCCATCAAAGCAAGAGATGTGTTTCTTGCTACTAATGATGTAGAGATGTAGATTGATGCTGATAGAATAAATGCATAGCTGAATGCTAAAGCAAGACATCATTTGATTTGTACACTCTTTACAGATGAATATGACAAGATATCCTATTATTCTACAGGAAAGGAAATGTGAGACAAATTTCAGGTTACCTTTGAAGAGACAAATGAGGTAAAGAAACATAGGATAAGTTTTTTAGCACATCACAACGAAACTATTAGTATAAAATAGAGAGAGACCATAGACGATTTCTTTTGGATGATTCAACAATATCATCATAGTTTTGAAGAACTTGGGAAAGATATATCCAAATGATGAGCTCATAATAAAGATCCTAAGTTCATTATCAAAAGAATAGTGACCTAAAGTAACAGCTCTAGAAACTACAAAGGATCTAGACATTATTTCACTTAATTGGCTAAGATGAAACTTAATGATCCATGAAACAGGGCTCAGATGAGATGAAGGATTCTCCTACAGAAGAAGAATGACTTTAAAAGCTATAGATGAATAAGCTCCATCGAATGGTAATGAAAGCAACACTGAGTTATAGATAAACAGAGATGATGAATTCAGTCTTATGATCAGAAAGTATGCACATTTTTATAACAAGAAGTTGATAAAGAAAAGAGAAGAAAACAAGAAATCTGGAAATAACAGGTCGAAAGGAAGCAGCAATTCACAGAATACTCAAATTATATGTTATCATTGCAAGAAGCCTGGAAACACCAGACTAGAATGTCCCTCCTTCTTTAAAAAGACAAAACTGAAAATAGAAGACTTAGAAAGCAAGTTTTGACTACAACTTGGTCTAATGAAGATTTTGAAAATTTTGATGAAGAAGAGCCTAAAGAAGTAAGCAATATTTGTCTTATGGTTGATTCAAGAGAAGATGAGGTATACAACTCAGTATAAGAAATTAAGCATTATTATAAAGAAGTTGAGAAGTCTAAAAATAATGATGCATATTTGAAGAATAAAATTAAATCACTAGAATCAATGAATAAGAATATGTTAACTAAGAATATGTCTCTTGCTAAGATTGAAAATAATTATAAGCAAAAGGTATTCAAAAAATAATTTTTGGAAGAAAAAGTAACTCAGCTAGAAAATGCATTGCTTGAGAATGATTCCAAAAAAGTAAAACAATTAGAAGAAAAGGTTGTTGAACTAGAATTTGCATATAATCACCTAAATATGAAAAAGAGAAATTTGTTGGAAAAATCATATCTCTAGAAAAGGATCTAGCTAATTTTGTTAATGAAAAGAATAATCTTGACGCATTACTTGGTAATGGTAAAGGAGTCTTTGATAAGGCAAGAATAGGATATGATGAAAATCATAACATTAAGATGTACAAGAACTTCTTTCGTAAAAATAGCAGTAATTATAATCAAAACAACAGTAACCTGATGCATGGCAAAAATGATAGTAACTTTCCTTCATCTATTTTGTGCTTCTATTGTGGCAAGCATAGATATATTAGTCACTCTTGTAACATATATAGAATGAGTAAATTGTCTAAAATATATGTTTATAGACCAAAAGGTCAGGCTACTAACCTTAAAGGACCTAGAAAATTTTGGGTACCTAAGTTAAGATAGTACATTCTGCAGATTTGCTTCAGAATAATGACGAGAAAATTAATGGATAGTTGATAGTAGTTGTCCAAGACATATGATAGGTGAAATATCAAACTTCAACTGTATTGAAAGCAAAGATGGAGGTAATGTTGTCTTTGCTAACAGAAACAAAGCAAAGGTCACTAAAATTGATAAAATTGGTGACTTGGACTCTAATTCTATTGATAATGTTCTCTATGTTGTTGGTTTGAAACATAACATTCTGAGTGTAAGTCAGTTATATGAGAAAGGATATAGAGTCACATCTTATGCATCTCATTGTGAAATAATTGATAATCATAATGATAACATAGTGTTTGTTGGTCCTAGAAATCAGAATATATATTGTGCTCAACTGGAAGACATATATTCTAAAAAGGCTAAGTGCTTTGTTTCTTTAGAAAAATGACTCCTTAATCTGACATAGAAGATTTAAACAAGCTTCATAAGCATTTTATCAAAACTATCCAAGAATGAATTAGTAAGAGGTTTACAAAATTTAACCATTGAGAATAATTAGGTTTGTGAATTATGCTTAAAAGGAAAACAAGTTAAAAGTAGCTTTCCACCAAAACGCTTGAGCTTATACATATGGATTTATTTGGTCCTACTAGCACTTAAAGTTTTTGTGGTAAACATTATGGTTTTGTTATAATAGATGATTACTCTAAATTTACATAAGTTTATTTCCTAGTAAATAAGGATGATGTTTTTGAAGTCTTTGTAAAGTTTTGCAGAAAAATTCATATTGAAAAGGGGTACTACGTTACTTTAATTCAGAGTGACCATAAAGGAAAATTTGATTACAAAAAGTTTGAAGATTTCTATGATGATAATGATATAACTCATAATTTCTCATGTCTAAGGACTCTTCAGTAGAATGGAGTTGTTGAGAGAAAGAACAGGAGCCTTACTGATATGGCTAGGACCATGCTGTATGAAAGTGGTCTACCTTATAACTATTGGGCAGAAGCTATCTCTACTGCCTATTACATTATGAATATGTGCCTTATAAAGCCTATTCTTAAAAAGACCCCTTATGAGCAGTGGAAAGGAAGAAAGCTAAATGTTGCCTACTTTCGAGCATTTGGCTACAAGTGTTTTGTGTTGAATAATGGTAAGGACAACCTTGACAAATTTGATGCAAAGCTATTTTTCTGGCATATAGCACCGCTAGTAAAGGATTTAGAGTTTATAACAAAATAACCAAGATTATAAAAGAATCAATACATGTAGTATTTTATGAAGCACTGCCCTCAACAATAGTTGTTGATTCAGATGATGAAGAGCATCCTTTGGTCCCTATAGATACGCCACAAACTCATACTGCACCAATAGTGCCTTCAAATACACAAGATCAATAAGGTCCTTCTGAAATTAGGACAGAAAATACTTCTTTTCCATGTACACCTCAGCATGTACCTATACAACAAAGGACACTAGATATTCAACACAAAAGGATACTAAGAGAATGGAGAGGTCCTGATACACTTCAGTATATTATAGGAGATCGTGTAGAAGGTTTAAGAACCAGAGCCTCCTTCAAAAAATAATTATGTTGCCTTTATTTCACATCCATAACTAAAGATAGTTAAAGACGTGCTTGCTAATAAAAGTTGGACTACAACTATGAAAGACAAACTAAACTAATTTGATGGGAACTAGGTTTGGAATCTGGTATCCTATCCACAAAACAAATCAGTCTTTGGAACTCGTTGGATATTTAGAAACAAAATTGACGAAAATGATAAGGTGGTAAGAAATAAAATTAAACTTGTAGCTCAAGGTTATAACCAACAGGAAGATATTGACAGGCACCTTTTATAGTATTACTTCGAAGGCTCCTATCAATTCAAAAAGGGAAGAGTAACCTTGTCCAAAAGGTGTAGTTACTAAACGATGTAGTTTCATGTTTTGAAAACACACGCACAGTATTGTTAGTTTTTAGTACACTACTAACAAAAGATATAAGAAGCGATCACACCTCTAGGAATGTGTGCGATCTTTCATCTTCACACAAAACCCACTCTTAGAAATCATTTGGCTTATCTCGAAGCAGTTCCTTCCTTCAACTTATCTTCATCGTCCCTTGAAGCTCCTTCTTTCTCACTACAACCGAACTTTTCCTTTCTCAATTTTTTCAAAATTTTTTTTTCCAATGTCTTTCTTTGAAATGACACGAACAAAGTCCAAAGCTCAAAAGAAACCAAATAAACCCACTTCAAGCTATGGCGAAACATTACGTCATGAATAAGAGCCTGAATCTTTTGTTCCGGAATCTTCCATGCCAGCCACACCAAAATCACCAAAGACTCATATTGCTTCTTCTTCAATTAAAAGGTCCCAATGTTTTTGGAAAATCCACACAAAAGAAGCGTTTACACATGTATGAAAGAATGAAGAAGAATGTGCCACTGTCGTCGTTACTGGAAGAGACGATTTCCAATTCATCTACCTAACACCACAACTTAAAGACTAAGGAAAGATATGACTCTCAATATAAGCCTGATGAAGAAAGCCCTGACTCTGACGACTCAAACCCTAGTTCATCAGAAGAAGGAGAAGAATAAGAAGACTCTTTAGGTGAAAAGGAGCCTACTCGAGTAGAGAAAGCTTTTAGTAAAGGGCAGTTGCCTATCTTATCATAGAAAATAAGTACCCTCTCTCATTCTCCAGCTACAAGATTTTATTCTTCATTGTTCACACCTTCACCTTCATCACCACTAATACACAAGCCGACTCCAACTTCTCAAATTTCTTGGCCATGATCATCATTAACTCCTCAACCTGGTCCAAATGTTCCAAATTTTTTTGAAGAAAGATGGATGATGATTCTGAAAAGGAAGTTGTTCACTTCGTTAGAAGACCACGAACCAGAAGTAGTATCTCCACAACGCAAACTGAGAAAGAGCCTTTGGTTGAAAAAGAAAAGAACTCTAACCTTGATGATGAATCCAGGCAAGTAGAAGTGACATAAAAAAGAAGAAGAGAAGAAATAAGAAAAGGCAAGACACCTACTATTAAAGAGCCCATAGAGAATCCTATTACTCAAAAGGCATCTCTCTTCAAAGAGATCCCCGAGGCTCCTGGAAAAAGATCCAAGAAAAAGAACATCTATAAGAAAAAGGAGAGCCCACAGTACCTCCTGAAACCTTTCGATCACTGGAAGCTAAAGTAAGATATAAAATGCACTACAAGAAATGAAAGGTGATTGCTGGGCATATTCTGCCTCCTCTCTTATTCTATGATATTGTTATTAATATCTTTGCCTACTTCCTTTCAGTAGGTTGACATAATTTCCTTATCTTGAATGAAACTCTGTGTGATGAGCTGGTGAGATCTTTATACACTCACATGAGAAAAGATATTATTGATGGAAAATTGGCTATTGTCTTATGGGTTTGTGAATGTGAGATTCTGATAATAGAAGAGATATTGGGAAATTTACGAGACATGGCCCCTATTGGTTGCACTAATTTTCCTTGTCACAAATGGGATGTTGTTGACTAGGACCTGGCAGAAGTTGTTCGATCCGTCTGTCTTCATACTAAAAACACCTAAGATGGAAGGCCCTAGTGTAGACAGTTGGATCTTCTACAAAGATGGCTTGA
Source organism: Erythroxylum reticulatum (assembly GCA_025504915.1). Taxonomy (NCBI): domain Eukaryota; kingdom Viridiplantae; phylum Streptophyta; class Magnoliopsida; order Malpighiales; family Erythroxylaceae; genus Erythroxylum; species Erythroxylum reticulatum. The sequence goes on from JANSVA010000217.1 coordinate 6,419,001, forward strand.
CGTAGTCTCTAGACACCTATGTTATCTACAATGTACTCAAAGGTAATAGAATGAATTTGTCTGCTATGATTATTTGATTTATGTTAGAAAAGGAAGTCATAAGAACACCAATGGGTGTTTGCCTTATGGGAAGTTTTTGATGAAAATACTTGCCTATTATGTTGTTTTGTTTGTTAATTTGGAATGATAACTTGTCAAATACCATTCTTCCATTCCTTTCTATTTGGATACAAGCTAAAAGACAATGTTTGGGTGGACGTTAAGACATAACGAGTTGTAGAGGTTATGGGACCTTCTTAAGAGTGCCAGAATCCCATTACCTCTAAAGAAGCTAACACACTTATGTTTCAACAACAGCTGCAAGACACCAGGTTCACTCAAGACCAAATGCATGCTACAATGACCCACAGTAGGGGCAAATCAATGACATAAAGATCTTACTTTAGACCTTTGTTGACACTCTCAAGGAATATTTTTCTTGAAAACTATTTTTTATCTTAAATATTTTGTGAATTTTTAATCTTGAATATTTCGTGATGGCCTGAATATTGGTATTGATGACTTTGTTTGCATGTTTACTCTTATTTATAGTTTATGGTGACTAATTTTTATGTTGTTGTCATTCTGCTGGTGTAGTTATGTAACAGGGGAGCAGAGATAGTTTTCTTAGGCTTTTCGGTATGTAATTTGTGAAGGAGTGGTGTTGGTAATTGTTCTTCCACGCCTTGCTCACGATTCCTATGTATTTGTATTAAGTGAGCCCTTTTGGTAGGCTAGAGATTTTTTCAAAAATCGCTAGTTGTGTATATAACATTTTCTTATTTGTATAAAAATTTATACTAAATTACCAAAAAAAAATTACCCTTAAATATTTGTGCTACACTGTCTCTTTTATGATTACATGGTTCTGCTACTTGATATATTTAATTTCTTTCCCTTATTTTTGATAATGACAAAGGGGGAGACTAGAGAGGAGATGATAGATGATATATTTTGCTAATTTTGAAATGCTTTTACGTTTCGAAATTTGTTAATATGATAAGGACTTGATATTAGGCTTGATATTCATATGTTTAACTATATGCTTGCATCTAAGTTTCTTAATGGCATTAAAGGTTCCTTTTAATCATGGTTGTGAGTAAGGACATATAAAGATTACATGAACTTTTCGAAATCCTTCACAGTTACTCAAATATTTGGAAACTATATATGCTATTGCTTGCCATCGTAAAAAAGGGGGAGATTGTTAGCTTAAGACTTTTATTTTAATGAGTTTGATGATAACAATCAATAATATAACATTTAAAATATTCAGATTTATTTTACTGGATTATCTCATTTATTCAAAAAGATAACGATATAAAAAGTTATATAATTTAGTTATCTGTTTGAAATGAAAGCATAAACATTTAACGATTCCTATTTTGAAGGAACCATCTTAACAACCTTATTTGAAAAATCAGAAACGATTCCAGAAAATCTAAAATAAATAATCCCTGTCATCTCTGTACGGATGAAGGAACCTACTATTCACTTGATACGATGGTTGGCTTCGAGACACAGTCAAAAGATTATATAAAGAACCAGATATTTGAAGATATTGTCAAAGATAGTGAGGAAGATGTTTTAACAAATTCAAAGTCGATTTAGTTAGTTAGTCCATGATAAAATTGAAGCAATGACTAGTAAAAAGAAATTCCTATTTAAGGGAAAGCTACTACATTCAATTATTCACCAGATTTTTTGAAATGCATTAGTAGCATCAATACTTTCAAAAGTCATACTCTCTGGTGACTGTTGTCGCTTGCAACCAAATATAAAAAGAAACTAACTTTCTACAACACAAATTAATGTAGTAGTGGAAAATAGGGATCGTTTCTACGAGGAATTCAGATATTAATAGTTACGCAATAAAAATGAGGTTTTAAATTTTGAATTAAACAGAATTTAATTGGAATAAAAATTGAAAAATAACTAATGGCAAAATAATGAGAATCTAACAATCAATAGGAACAAATCTTGATTTCTAGTCTCCTTCATTATTGAACTTGGATTGATCATCGACATTAGAAATAACCAATTTATTAGTTAACCATTAATCGTTGTAAATTTCTTTACCTATTTTCTTTTATATTTAGTTAACTAAAGCATGTATTTGAATTGACCCTTATTAATTAATAATTTGGATACGATCTCAGATTTAATTAAATAATAGCTTTACGAGTCAAGATAATCGACGAACTAGACAACATACATACGTTGTATATTTAGCCTAGACAATTATTTTTCCTAGAATCATGTCCCTAATGTAGTAGACAAAAATCTTAGTCGGTACTTTTGATTAAAAAAATTGAACATAAATCTGTTTAATTTAGTGATTGATTGAATAAAATCACAAACTAGTTGCACATCTAGCTGTAAAATCAAACAATCAAATAATAATCCAAAAAATAATTAATACTTGACTAATAAATCGATTGAAATAAAGAAAGAAAGTCTCACAACATTCAAAATACAATAACTAGGATTCCTTAAACCAAGAAATAAAAGTTTAGTTACCCAATATCATAAATTTTCCTAACTATTTAGGACTGTCGCGAGCATTGGGATTGTCGCATGCGTTCTTTTCTTCTTTTCACGCTACCGCTCTTGTCTCTACCGTCAACCCCCTTTGTTTTTCCTTCATTGTCTTCTTACACAGCCTTCTCCCTATTCACTATTCATCAATGGGACGATTAAACCTTAATGTACCAGCTAACTATTTACTTCTTTAAAACATATTCATAACCCCCTCCAACGACAACGTTTTGAGCTGAGTAGTTTTATGAATTAATTCTTGGTTCACTGGTATTGTTCACACCCTTTAAACCCACACTTCTTTGTTTTTGCATTTCACTCTTTTTTGTTGTTGCGTTTTGGTCTCCGTTGTGTTGCGTTTTCTTCTTGCTTCCTTGCCATTTAGCTCCTCTTTCTTTCAATGTTTGCATGCTGCGTCGTTTTGTTGCTTGTATGTTGGCGCAAGTACTGTGTTTCATTTATTCCAACTGATGCGTGCTTCCACCCATTAGGTATCACTACACGAGGTCATGTCTAGTTAGGTTCAACGCCTGGTTCAGCTATTTTTATCCCAAAATTTTCGCAATTCTTTCTATTGGTTCCAAAATACACCTTGATATAAAACAAGATTAATTTCTATTAAGTATAACTTCAAATCTCAATAACAAAGAAAATTAACACAAAAAATAGCACTAACACTTTATGTGCTTTAGAAAGTGAAAACACTATATTGGGAAAGATCATTATTCATTGAAGCTAATATTGAGCATATCTCACTTTCAATTATTGAGAACTTGTAGAAGCTGGTCAAATACTACTAGTGTGAAATATTGAAGAACCTTGTAAAAGATGTATTTGTGAGTTTAGAGAGGCTCGTCAAATTACTACTCGGAGATTTTTAGTAAAATACTCAAGTTGGATACTTAAAGGTTGGACGTAGACTTGGTTATAAGTCGAACTAATATAAATTGGTTATCCCATTCTTTCTCTTCCCATAGCTTTTAAATTTTCACGCTATAGCTACTATTGTTTTCAAATTGCAAGAGACTGCATTTATTTTAAATTTTAACAGTCATCTATTGTTCAAACGAATTGATAGTGACCTATAAAAATTTTCAAGTTACACACAATTCACTTCTCTTGTGTATGTTTACTTTATTAGAACAGTATTGCTAGGTGGTACTTTTCCACGTAGATGTGTCATGGTTTAGTATATGATTCTAGAGTTGCCAACACACTACACTTATCTGTTGAATGAACCTCAATCATTGAGAACAGAGACTCAATCAACGCAGAGTCAGATTCTATATATGCTTGCCAAGTTACTTGTTCTTTTTCACCTTTAAAAAAAAAAAAAAGGAAAGGAGATAAAAGTTTAGAGTTTTGACATATATTTGAATAGCGCTATGCAAGTGTTATATATTCTCAACTAATTAACCAACAATCCTAAACGGCAATGCTTCTTAAATTGTCGAAGTGGGAAAAGGGATTAGCTATGTTTTTTTATTTTGCAGCCAATAATTAAGAAAATAATACTCATCAAAGAGTGAAACTGACCTTCTATCTATATATCTATATATCTATATATATGTATGTATGTATATCTATACGACCTATAAGATGATCGTTTCTACAGGGGAGAGTTTTTGAGCATTCTCTTGGGTTGTCCAGTCAAAGTTCAATATACCGATTGGTCTGTAATGGTGTGCGCTTTTTTTTTTTAAAAAAAAGTTTTATATTTATGAAATTTAGTAATCAATACGCAACTAATTTCTTCTTTAAATACACGACAAGAAGTCGACGTACGCACTAGGAGTAGGCAACTTCATGTCGGTCCTACCATGTTAGGAGCACATGCAGAGCTCCGGCTTTCATTGCCTGTAATATCCTCTTTTTACAAGTATTATTCAATGTATCCGTTCTTCAAACTTTGGAAGCATTAACCCATATGATGGAATTTAATATTGGTTTCTATATCTACAAATTTTGATGTTTTGTAATGTATCCAGAAAAGATAAAAAATGACTTGCGGGGATGTACAAAACATATGGTCTAGTACGTAGTTTGTTGCTGAAACTACGATGGAGGTTCGAGAACATCAAACCCATTGTTCCTACTCTTTTCAATTTTTGGCTTAAATTAAATATTTTGTTCTCTTGCCTGCAACTTCAGGATTCTTGTCCAACTGTTACGAAGAATTAAGAACATAGTGTTGTTCTGAGGATCTTCTTTATATTGGCATTTTGTGAAGATTTGCTTAGTATATAGGATGAACAACCAAATATGTTAAAAAGTATTATCAACGCAACAATACAGCGCTGGCACAGAGGAACGTCAGCTTGCATTTATTCTTTTATTTAACTGAATTTTCTGGACATTCTCCGAATTCCGGGAGAGTTTGTTGGGTCTGTTAACAAGGATATTCCCTGATTGCTAGCTACGTAATAGTTATATAAACTACCCTGTATTCATTATTCAGACAGAGATAATAAGAAGAGAATAATCTCTGTATGTTTTCACAGCTTCATTTCGTTGCACTTATAGTAGCAAACCTTAAATTCAATTCGCAAGAATGAAATAAGAGTCATAAGGGTATATTTTGAGGTTCTTCTAAACCTCAAGGGTCTCACACAATGTAAGATGAGATCACGCGACTTACATTAATCCCTTTTGTGGTCAATTATGCACACATGGTACGAGTTATGTGCTACGGTATTTGCCCACTTCGTTTAACTCGAACATCTTTTATTCAAGAAATACCGTATAGATGATAATTCAAACATACTCAATGTTTAACTTGAGTTCACTTATCTACTCACATCCTTATTCAGAACTCACATCTGGCAACGTAAGACAGATGTAGCAATTAATAAATCACTTTGAACCAATTTCCTTGCGGCATTTATGGTTTAAGTTTCTCGCTCTCAATTATCATCTAGATAATAAACTTTAAACATGCCTCATCTCTAGCGCCCATAAACACTAGAGGTGATTTCCCATGTGAGAGGACCAATCTATAATCTGTTTTATATACTTATGATTCATCCCAAAATATATTTAGATAAAACACATTTATTTATTAATCAAATGATACACAATGTATAATTTTCATCATACATTATATCCAAACAAGTGA
>JANSVA010000217.1:6424792-6449193 GCA_025504915.1 Erythroxylum reticulatum
CATAACAAACACCCACAACAACAAAGACATCGCAAACTCATCAAACCATCATGTTTGATTTTTTGTTTTTGTTGTGGAGTTGAAACAGAGTCAATCTCGAGTTGTTTGTTCGTCCATGTCCGATTAAAGCACCCAACAACACAAAAGAAAACCAAGAAAACTATGAAACCATTTATCACCGAAAATAATTCGTGGTTTGCGGATATTCGGTGAACCAGATAAACATTAAAAAAAATATGTGTTGTTGATTAATCGAATACCGAACAAAACCCATAATCAGAACAAACATGAAGCCTTCATTGCAAAAACAGAAAACACAACATATCTATACGGTAGAATATATAACAAATCATGCAAAAACCAGATGCTTTGATACCAATGTTAGAAAGATATGAACAGATCACAAAATAACCACAAAGATTATGCATCCAGGATCGATGGTATATGCGTAGGAAAAACAGAAATTACATACTTAGATACCTGATATAATTACACTGGTTAAAGAACGCAGAGATCTCCTTTCTATGTTTTCTGTAAAAACCTTTGAAAGTATATACAAAGAACTAGCGTTTCTCCAAGAACCAAATCCCCATAATCAGTTCGTGCTTTTTTACAAAACGTAAAGGCCTTTATATATCATCCATGGTAGTTATTCATGCATGATGCCTCTTAGACTCATCATGGTGTAAAACGACATCATCGACAAAACGCTCTCTTTTGGAAGAACAAATGTTCAATGACTAGCTCAGCACAGTAACTCATTTTGTCTTTTAACACCATTCACAAATTAGCATCTAACATCAGAAATTTTCAACGCGTTGTCTATTAACAAACAAATTTCATGTTTTTTCATCAGATTACTTTCCAGACAGCATATATCAACCCATATGTATAACATTTATGGGAGTTTTTCAGGTTCTGATGGTAGGTGCAACAGTTTTAGTTTGCTAAGTGCCATGGAAAAAGACCAATGGGGGATGTCCTCTACCATCCAGACCACATGTGAAACTTCCTCACGCGTAGAGGTATTTTCCCAAGCACATGTCCACATTTTTATTTGTAATATATAGGAATAGATTTGGCTCTGAAGCCCCAATAACATATGACTCCGATATCTTAAATAAACGGGATGTGCTTTGATCAAGACCAACATATAAAACAGGAACAAGAACAAAGAAAAAGACTTGGCTCTTTCTTGGCTGCGACCAAACCAAGTAATGCCAACAGAACAGATAACATCAAAGCATGAAACGTTTCAGCCATTGAACAAGATTAACTTCTTTTGTACTTTGAAGTAACGTTTTTTGCAAGTGTAGGGTAAGGAACGGAACTGGGGAACAAAACAAAAGGACCGAAAAGGCGGTCTCAGGAAACTCGTGGAACCAATTGTATCCACAAACAATAGGATGCATTGCAGGGCTTATGTGAGGTTCTGATGGTGAGATATATGGTATGGTGTTTCCTGTTTCTTCATATTCATGGGGTCTAGATTATTGAAAGTAGGCCGTCACGAAGGATCTGTTATTAGGCCCACCTGTATCATAAGGGAGTGCAATATATATGTCATCAGATTAAGATATTGAAAGACTGCCTTCTTTTTTCAGATTTCAGGTAGGACAAAGCGGAAACATGGTGACAAAGAGGAAGCCCTAATGGACCCACCTGAGGTTGCGTAGCGGTAAGAGTAACAGCTCGAGCTATGAGAGCCTAACCCCACCATGTGCAATATCTTTAATGGAAACTTGTTTGATGGACGGGTTCAGCTAAACGTGGTGATTTTCCATCTGTAGGTCGAATTTTGAACCCCACAGGTTTGGGACGGTTGGGGAATTGCACGCATTCTAATCTTGATGATGCTCAGTTCCTTCAAATTGATCAATGATCACCTAATGCCGGAGCAAATGGACATTTCTTTAATTAAAGACCATGGGTTTTTAAGAGCATAAATGTGTTCTAGTTATACTGAACTTCAAACAGATCTAATCATACTGTCGAACAATATACAAAATAAACATATTTAATAGTATGAGTTTATTTATCAGAACATTAAAAACGATATTACAACAAAGTGCAAGACTGCGTTAATTTTTATCACAAAGGTAAGTATTTGCAGGGGATACATTGTTATCGGAGGTTTTCTTCACACTCCTTACAGTGAGACACCTGCTTTAATTAATCATTTTGTAGTAGAAGCGAGATTGTATGTAATCATATCTGAGGTTTTTTCTTCTTTTTATTTTCCACGGCAAAACAGAATGAGGAAAAAGAAAGAAAGAAGGGATCTTTAAATTGGTTTGGATCTGGGGGAAATTCCCATTAGCACAGCCAGAACAGAACACGAAGAAAATAAAACCATGCAAGTGCTTATCCTGAGCCTGACGGCATCTACTTTATTATACACCTAAAATAAATACCAGAAAGGACAGGACAAACTCTAATAAAAGTTCAATTACACTACTCAACATGGTCATTGTGTAACATATAAACACAGAATTATCTGCTTATTTGATAATTTTCTGCATCATTTACTCACTCTTTATAATGTTGAAATCACTTTCAAGTATTGTGTTTAGGTTAGTGCTCATGTGCTTTCATTATCTTTTTTCAAATATACTTTACAGTTTTAATTTGTAAAAAATCAATCATTTTAATAATTATTTGCAATTAAATTACACACTATGAGACTAGTACTCCCAAATCTAATCATTAATCCAGACTCATAATAATTTTAGTCTAACTTAAGCATAATAAATTTAAGTTGATTGAGATTCTAGCCATTTCAACAGTTTGTTGAAACTTAACAAATTCATATCATTTTATTTAAGAATTAATTTATCAAAATAACACCACTCAATTATATTTTTAACCTTTTTAGCTCAATTAGGTTGAGCACGGGTTGTTTGGGCCCAAAAAATCAGGCTGCTCCTAGCCCCATCGCTATACACACAGTTGCCCACAGAAACTAATCAAATAAACCTGTACAAGTTGTAGTGAAAGTGCCCATCCCTTAGTGCCTGCGCAGCCCAATACTGAAAGCCCAACAAGAATCAGCACGAAAGATGCTTTCTAACAAAATGAAATATTACATGTCCACCGGACACAATGTTTGACGGTAATCAATTACATTTCTGAAAATCAGGTGGTCCTTTCGGAGACCTATAAAAACTCGTAGCATCAAATTTATGATTTATATGTAATGCTACATGAAGTAGTTGCGTTTTAATACCATATTCTGCTCACCTTTAGCGCTCAGCCCTTTAAACATTTACGTGAAAACAAACAGAATGAATTTTCCTTTGTATTACTGTTTTCCCTTTTCATCTCCTATTCATTATTAATCCCTGCAATTTTCATCCTGCCGCTGAAACTGATGCATTCAATGAGTGCAAAAGAGTAACTTGGAATTGTGTGAAGCATTCAACCAGTTGATGCAAACAGACTTAGCAGAGGCCGGTATAATAGTTGGATGATACCTTGAAGGCTCCGAGATCTTTGATGACCTGTTCATCCTCTGCACGCGTTTCAGTTTCTTTCAACCCAAAATTGCAACCCCACACCCTAACACAGAGCCTCCTGCACTTGGGAGATGATTGCTGCAGATATGTCTCATACCAGTCGATAACATCCTCTTTTCTAATGCTTTTCAACTCTTCCGCTTCTTTCTCCAAGAAGTCAAACATATATCTGAAAAGATGAAGAGCAATATTGGTTTACAATTAGAAAAAGCACAGTAAACGTACCACTGATGTAGACCCATTAGTGACACATTTTATTGGTCCTTGTATGGGAATTTGCAACCAAGAAATGCATTAAAAGCTTAAATAGACACTTGATTTGATTCAAGAGATTGTGAAGCTTTGATTTGATTCAAGAGATTGTGAAGCATCATCACAACTTGATGTCAAGTAACAATGCGCTAAAAGATCATGTGAACTTTGGAATTCTTATCTTCATTAATAATCTATTAGGGTATGGCACAGAAAAGAAAAGATGCAACATGATAGTAGCATAAAGTAGCAATATAGTGCATTTCTCTATTAGCTATCGAAAAGAATGGCCAGGTGGTTGCAATCTGACCAACTGGTTTGGTCCACTATAAGATACCTTTTATCAGTTATCTGATTCCAGAGCCGATTTGTTTCATATTGAAGGGAAGGATCTTTCTCCAGTAGCTTAGCTTTTAACCCACCCCTGTAGTCCTCGAACGATGTATCATCAAGACCTTTCTGAAACACAAACAAATACTTTAGGCACAAATATCAGCAATATTACCATTAGAATCTGTGTAAATAAGTTAAATTTGTTAGAAATGCCTCTATAAATTTGAAGTATAGATGTATGCAACAAGCTCCTCTGGTCAGGAAGTTTACAATATAAACGAATTCATCATTGTTTTAACAAGCGTACAAGTGCCCTCTGTCATTAACAGGGTATCTCGTCAACTGAAAATGTGCAAGCCATTCAGCTGAGTATCTGAGCCATAATTTGATTCAAAAAAACACGACAATCATTTATTAGTGACAACATGGTGACTATAGATGACAAAGCAATGAATATAAAGAACACAAAATGCAGCAAGCTTCTCTGGTCAGGAAGTCAGCAGTATAAACGAATTCGTCATTGTTTCCTCTTTTTTTTTGGAAGAATACAAATTCATCACTGTTTTAACAAGCACACAAGTGCCTTTGTGATTAACAGGGTATCTCCTCAACTGAAAATGTGCAAGCCATTCAGCTGAGTATCTGAGCCATCATTTGATTCAAATAAACACGATAATCATTTATTAGTGACAACATGGTGAGTATAGATGACAAACCAATGAATATAAAGAATAAAAAATGCGGCAATATTTAGAAGCAGAAAAATTGAATGCTTACCAACAACTTTTCAATTCCATTTACGAAATTTTCAACTCTTCCTTGTAGGTAAACTGGGTCGTACTTGGAAGATTGAACACAGAAACAAAATCCATAGACCCGATATGTTACCCTTGGACTACATTCAACAATATAACCAAGTTGCTCCTTTGTCCTGCAATCCAAAATAAAACAAAGAATTTGAAGAAATGACAAAAGATCAGAAGTCCATGACATCACATGTAAAGCAATATTATATGACATAAATTTGCTATCTTTAGGTCATCTCAAAATTCCTCGTGCCTGTCCAACATATGCTTTAAAAGGACCTTTGATTAGTCTCATGAGAAGGAAAATAAAATTCAATCGATGGGCCCAGAACAAAAGTAATACCAGGCCTAAACCTAAAAAGAATGATTCATATTGGTTAACAATTACATGCTTTTCCTAAAAAGGCAGCACACATCCTAACCAAGGAAGCACAAAACAAAACCAACCAAAGTTTGCATTTGCCAGTCACCTGAGCTCATTAAAAAGTGGCTCTTCCACAATTTCATCAAAAAGATCTATCAAGGCCTTCAATTTTACTGATTCTAACCCCACTTCTGGCTCAACTTGGAAGTAAAGCTACAATGGACAGTGGGGAAAGCAAACCCTTGTCAACCAAATAAGCAACACAAACAGTCTGTATATTTTACACGAGTACCCAGAAAACTTGATTAATTTTCAGATACCTCAACCACAGAGTTTATTTCACACTTATTCTTCACTTTGACATCTCTGACTAGGTTAGCGCCATAGGGAAGACATATCACCTGCTCTTCGTGCCTCATATTCAATGGGAGTGGTTGAGCAGATAGATTGTTTTTCAATAAATTTGATATGTTGAAGGCTTCATCTTCCAACAGATTGCCATGGCAAAGACCTTCAATAAAGAGCTGTACAAATTGTGTAATGAAGTGAATTTCTGCTCTAAAGGACAAATACAATTTCCATGACATGCAATATACCTGGGAACGAAGTATGGGAATGAATGCCTTTAAATCATTGAGTGACAAGTCACTTAGAACATGCAGTTTCTCCTCTACATCATAGAAACTCTTGGACAGAACTTGAATTCTCAAGTAAGATGAATGATTCAAGGGCTTCATATTCGAATTCTTTAAATTTCTTATCATCTCCTCTTTAATAACCTGTTACATGGAGTGTTGTTTTAAAACAGACAGGTCGTAGAATTAATTAATAGTCTAACCACAAGCACAATATTGAACTTGAGACAGATATAATGCTGATTATTTAAGATGCAAATAAGAGTTTTAGAAAATAGTAACACAAGAGACAAAAATTATAACTACCTCAAATCGATCGTAGCTTGGCAGAAACATCTTGGCAATCACCAAAATCTTAGACAAGAGAACTGAGATCTTATCATTGAAACCATAAATCTTCAGCTCTAGCTTATCACTTACAATAGTTACAGACGCATCCAACTTGGCAACGCAAGCCTGTGGGTATGAGATTAAAATATATATAAAATACCAGATGTAACCATTAATTGAGGAACTAATAAAGGCCAGGTACAAATGGGATGAAACATAAAGCTCAGAAACAAGTCTGGCAACTTGATCCATTTGCAAGATCTTTGGCACGAATAAAATATGCTTAAGATTGGCATCTCCATCAATCATTGAAAGAAAAACATAAATGTTATGAGAAAAATGTTGGAAGAAAAAGGTTTTCAACTTGCTCCATCAGAAAGCAGGAAATTATAAATAAGCTACCCTATTATTACAGAAACACAAAATTTTACAGCAAGAAAGATACGCAACTTACCTGATATATGACCTCATTCAGCTCGTCTTTAAGAAGGTGAACAAATAGTTCAGTAAGAAGACAATTCTTGACATTCTCATAACCTCTTTTCAGGTTTATCCGGAAATATGTATTTGCACGAGGAAGTTTAAAAGTGTTATCAAGCTTGTACCATAACTTTATTAATGGCTCATCAACTATACATTTAGGAGAAGAAGTACTTTCAGGATCAATGTCTTTTCCATCAGCATGAATAGAGAAATCACAGGGAATAAACTCATTTTTCAAAGGCAGATGTAATGAAACATCAATTTCTTGCGGATCTCTCCATAGTTCTATCAAATGAAGAGGAATACTCTCCTCAGTGTACCGTGACCCAAACCAAGGCTCATATTGATCACCTGAAATACACTTGAGAGAGAAATGAGTCAAAAGCTCCAGAAATTTATGCAAAGTTGAATTCGCCTTTGATTAAAAGTTAGTATAGCTAAGTTTGAATGCCATCTTATTTATCAAGAATGTCCTTGTGAAACCATGAAAAAGATGGAAAAAAGTGATCACTTGATTCAGCAATAATTTACATCTGCCAAACAATATGTAAATTAGTTCAGTTATTACTTTTACGTGACAACAGAAGAACATAATAAAGTTACTTAATGATGCTCAAATAAGAAGTCCATATGAAAATAAAAAGAAGATAAAATTGAAAATAGAATAATATTACCTTGTGAATGTGTAAAAAACTTTGACAGCACATCAACCCTCATGTTTTCTGGTTTGAAGCAATCAAGAATATCTTTCAAGAGATCCACATCCCAGATCTTGTACAAGTAATCTCCATATATCACATGTTCTGCCGGATAAACAAGCAAATTCTCTGCAACAAAGAATTAGTAAGAGTCTCAAAGCCATTGAATATATCCATATAATCTATTCATAAACTAAGCTGCGAACACTTGCATTTTGAAATGTAGGAAAATTGTAAAGAAGCAATGAAGAAAAGCTTGACTCCAAACAGAGAGATTGTCAAGGTTAGCTCTCAATATTAGAAAAGGAAGCACTAAACTAATCGATTTTCAAAACACCATAAAAACTAGCACAAGGGGAAAAATTTACAATGCCAACCTGAAAGCTCTGCAGCATAATCATCCTGCGGTTGCTTCTCTGCAAATCTGAATTCCATGTTGTTAATATCCTGTAGTTCCTTAAATATCCATTCTTGCGGACCAACTTGCCGTAAGAGTTTCAAATATTGATAAACAAAACCAATGATGTTGAAAATCTGCATAAAAGCGTCATCATGGATGAGGGAAATTTTTGATAAAACCAGGACTTGGACAAATCTTGCTAAAAACAAATTGATGGTTTCACAAAGTCAATGCAACAGTGAAAAAGTAGTTGCTAAAACTAGATAAGCACGTGGCTTTAGTAGCTGCAGGGTGATGACAAGAAAATTGAACTTTATCGATCGTATGAAAGTGAAATGATGAAAACAAGTAACATATAAGGATAGACATATAAATAAAATCGTATAGTGAAGTGCAGAGAAAAAGGCAATAAAAGGAAGCTGCTATGATCAATGTACCCAATAGACCAGACCAATAGTAGAGCTAATTAATTTCCTCCAAGATTGCTAATCTTGGTCAGAATTGGTCTTTAAGAAATGTGCTATAGCAGCACAAAACATGCTCACAAATCAACAAGTGTATGTCCTGTATATGAAAAAGGTGCAGAGCAGGTGATAAATGTTATACCTTTTCCAAGCCCGAGTCAGTGAGGTAAATGGAAATGCCAAAGATGTACGCTATAGAAGATCGATGCATTCCTTCATCTCCAACCCCCGCAGACAAGGAAGTTGCCCACCCTCTAGCTTTGAGGAAGGAATGCAAGCTTCCCTTGCCCTCTGCAAAGTGTAAATTGTATTTACAGATTCAAACTTGCTAGAAAGGACAGATGTATGGGAGTCAATCCACATGTGACATAGTAGATAAACATGAAGGATAAAAGTGATATGAAAAAGTACTTCATCAATCTAGAGTAGCTAACAAAAACAAGAACAAAGCTTCAAAGAACTCTTTCCGTCCTACCATCATTAACAATCCTGTGAGAAACACCGCTATTTACTTGCATAGGAGATTCTCTTTTCATGGTTTCCTCTGTTTTCACAGTTCGTTCATTAAACTGCGAGCATTGACAGAAGTTGGAATACTATATCTTACCATGCCATGTGGTAGGACAGAGAAATTTAACAATCCTCTGAGAAACAACACTATCTGCTTGCATATGGGATTCTATTTCATTTCCTCTATTTTGAATGAATATCACAACTCTTGGTGTTAGAAAGGAAAATAATGTAGCTCTTAACTTATATGCATACATAGCTGTGTAAATAACTCACACAGTGGATTTATTAGGGTTCATTAGCTAAACTGAGAGGATTTAATAGAAGTTGAAATACTATGTCTTACCATGCCCAAGAAGATGTGCTAGATAATCTTCAGGTTTCTTCAGATAGTGCTGGCGAAGACAAGGCAGTGCCCATGTCAAGTCAAGCATATGAACTTCCTTAACTGCTTCCAATCGATAAAGTTTGCCAGCTTTCCAGATAGGACCTTCAACCTGAAACTTCGGCTTTGCTTGAGAACTTTTCTTCACATTGCAAAACAATTCTGTAACCCAGCCCTCAAGGATGTCAAGGGACTCTGCATTGCATAAGTATGTTCATTAACATAAAAGCATTTTAAAGCTACGTGAAGAAGAAAGAGTTCAGCTTCAATTAAACTGAGTGGCACTAAAAAATGATTGTGATTAAAAATCAAAGGAGAAAACATACTTTGGGAGCCATAATCCTTTCATATAGTTCAACCTAGTAATCCTTTCATTTATTTTATTAAGGACTAGATTCCATGTAGCACTAATAGTGTTTCTACAATAAGATTTCCATTAAATTATTCATTTCAATTTAGAATACTCAGAGAGAGTTGTCCCAAGTACTGAATGGCAGTAGTATGTTTGGAAGATCGGATATGTATATCTCACAAACTCTACATTTCTAATACCAATTCACAAAAACTATCAAGCCCCATTCCCTACAGGATCCCTCATCTATTTGGCAGTTAGGCAATCATCAGCCCATTTAACCTTCATCAGAAGAATTCAATTAACTGCACTAGCAGCAGTACATGCATGATAGTAATTGATGCAAAACAAAAAAGTCATCAGTTCACTTTTCCTTACTAAAAAGAAAAATATTTATATCATATTTTGTTCTTATTAGTTTAGGGTTTAAGTCTATTACGAAGTAAGATGAATCCTTATAAAATACAAATTTATTCATATTTTACATAATTAGTGGTTTTTCCTATTCCATTAGGATTAAGGTTCCAATAATTTTCTATATATATATA
This sequence comes from Erythroxylum reticulatum, assembly GCA_025504915.1. Lineage (NCBI taxonomy): Eukaryota > Viridiplantae > Streptophyta > Magnoliopsida > Malpighiales > Erythroxylaceae > Erythroxylum > Erythroxylum reticulatum. Next base: position 6,434,868 of record JANSVA010000217.1, read on the forward strand.
TCAACCTTTCAATAAAAAGAAGTCTGAATTTTTCCAACAACTTTGAGTTTTCAATTAGAAGGTATGATGCTTTCTTCTAACAGTGAATTTTAAACCCTAGGAGTAATTTATAGTTTCTTATCTTAAGAGTGATTCCTAAAACTACACATTGGTTGTTTCGCTTACTAAAATTCTAGTAATATGATCCTTTCTATTATTTTATTCACGACTCCATTTAACATTGATTGTGTTTCAACCATAAAGTTTCCATTAAATTATTCTTTTCAGTTTAGAATATTCCAAGAGAGTTTTCTCAAGTACTGAATTGCAGTGGTGATACAAATTTTCTGCAAATACATGTCAGTAGAAGAGGAAATAGAGAAATAAGTAGATGAACGCAAGTCAAAATACTAGTATTTAGGATTTTATTGATATGGAAAGACAATATTGGGTGACTAAAGGCCATATTTGAGAGGTAATCAATTCTCCCACACACACAACATGACAAATTACCCAATGCCCCGTCCTACCTCACTCATACCCCCTATTATACCCAACACCCTTGACAGAAAATCCTAACAACTTTGCCACCTCACTCATCTATATGGTACTAGCATTCTAACAGAAAAACAAAGCCTGTAGTAATGCCAGTTATGCCAACTGTCCGTTCCTTCTTTTTCCTTTTACACTGTATACAGATCAGAAGCTTAACAATACTGCCCCCTATGAGTTTCAACATATCCTTTGGTGGAAAGGGGGAAACTGTTGGGCGATTGTATTATAGGGCTCCCACGATCCTTCAAATTCTGGAAGATCCTTCCATTTAACCAACACTTCAGCTACAACATTTGATTTTCCTCCGACATGCATGTCCAAGATAGACTCAGGCTCTACCCTCCACTCTAAATCATCTTGTAAGACTGGATGAATGAGAGCTGAACTAGGAAGTTTAAGTTTGTAGGCTATAGATTCGATTTTTTGAATAATAGGATAGGGATCAAAGTAGGGAAGAGACAGTTTCTCGCATCCTTCGAGCTAATGACTTGCTTCGGTAGGGGCAAATCTTCAAGTACACCACGTTTCCAACCTGAAAATTTATGTCTCAACGATGTTGGCTTGCATGTTTCTTCATACATGTTTGAGCTAAACCTAACTGTTATCTCATCTCCTTAAACATAATGTCTTGAACCTTTAACTGCTCCTCCACCATAGAGTTAAAGGTGCTAGATTGCGAGTACTGCAACAAGGGAGGCAAGTCCTAACCATAAACCACCTTGAAAGGGGTGAGCTTAGTAGAAGTGTGGAAGGTTGTGTTATATCAATATTCATAACAAGGTAACCATTGGCTCCAAGTTTTCAGTTGGATGAGCACAAAGCAACATAAATAATTCTCATGGCACTTGTTAACGACTTGGTTTGGACATTCATTTGAGGATGGTAGGTTGTGCTACAGTGTAATTTGGTTTGTTTTAGCCTGAATAATTTGCGCACAAAGCACTCGTAAAGACCTTATCTTGATTTGAAACAATAGGCCTCGAAAACCCATGGAGTTTAATGATGTTTTCCACAAAGGCGTCAACCACATTCAAAGTAGAAATCAGATGCTTTTAAGGTGACGAAGTGGGCATATTTACTGAACCTATCCACTACAACTAAGATGACAGTACACCAGTTGACTTTGGCAAGCCCTCGATAAAATCCATCGATACATCTTCCCACACTTGCTCCAGTATCAACAGGGGTTGGCACAACCTCGCAGTTGATAAGAATAATCTTTTATTTTGTTGGCACATTTCATAGTTCTCTACAAACTTTTAGATATCTGCTTTCATTCCTAGCTAATAAAGCTCAGCCATGACCTGCTTGTATGTTTTTAAAAACCCAAGATGTTCCCCTACTAAGCTACTGTGAAATTCTAACAAAATCTTTGGTAACAATGGTGAGGAATTAAAGATTACCAAGCCGTTGTTGTAATGTAGCTGGTTATGGACTAAACTCCATCCTGGTTTCTAGTTTGAATCCTTCCTTATAAGCTTCTTAATGGTTGCTAATTTAGGATCCTGGTCCACCTCATGCATCAACTCATCTACATCAAAGCATTGTGCCACGATGATATGTTCAGAAGAATGGGTACTCTAGACAATGCATTTGCTGCCTTATTATCACCCCCTAGTTTATACACAAATCTAGAACTCAAATCCCAGTAACTTAGGCATCTACTTCAGATGCTACTCTGTTATTAACCGTTATTCCGCAAGGTGCTTCAGACTCGTTTGATTTGTCCAAATCATAAATCTCCTCCCCAACAAGTAGTGACGCCATTTATGTTTACCAAACACTATAGCTACGAGCTTGCGTTTATAAACCAACTTCAACCTTGCTCCCCCCACAATTGCTTGGCTAAAATAGGCCAACAAACTACCCTTCTGCATTAAGAAGGCCCCAATCCCTGTCCCTGATGCGTCCGTCTCAATTATGAATTGTTCTCCAAAGTTGAGGAAGGCTATTTGATAACTACTTTGGTTGAAGATTATTCTGGAAGAGTTGAAGATCAAATGGGATGGCCCAATGAGACTCTACTGTGGCAACAAGTTTACCATCAATATAGCTTGCAACCCAATACAATGTGATAAAACAAAGCACATCGAAGTTGACAAACACTTTATCAAGGAGAAATTGGAGAGTGGGTTGATTTGCACACCTTACGTATCTACACAAAGTCAACTTGCAGACGTACTTACCAAAGGGTTAAGCAATCCAATGTTTCAAAGCATTGTATCCAAGCTGGGAATGATTAATAACTATTCAACAGCTTGAGGGCCAGTGTGGAAAGATGTAATGTGTATGATTATGTCCATAAAATTAGGATAAAGTATCCCACAAATTGTAGGATCTAACAAATTTGTTTAAATTTATTTCCTATTTTGTACTAGGGTTATTGTATATGAGCTAATGTATGTCTATTAGTCAAATACGAATACAAATTTCTACTTCAAATTCTGCCAGCTATACTTGGTAGCTATGGGAAGGAGCTAATAAGCAATATGAAGGGGCTGACATAAATCAACAACACACAGAACAAGGGAAAAACCTTGTGGGGAAATCATATTCTGATTTTGATTCCTCAAATTTAACAAATACTGCCTATACAAAAGTGCTTGTTTTGGGTGGTGAAGATATTGGCAACCCTCGTTCAACTGTTCAAGCAAAATCTTCTGACCAAGATTTAGAAGATGCTTAGGAATTTGATAACATTAAGCATTTGGCAAAAGGAGCTGATCAGATCATTGAAGATGAAGAAAGGCAAGAGGCAGTGGATCCTTTTGGTGGTAACCCAAATCCTAAATCTGAATTACTGAAGTTGGGTATGGCGTTGTATTACTGGAAGCAGGTTCTGTTATGGCAAATGAAATTGTTGTCATGGTTTGGCTTCTTATTGTGTTGTCTTGATTGAAGGAAAATCTGTAGGGCTCATGTTGCTCTTTTGTAAGTTAGTATTCGGATTTGGACAAGCGATTGCAGTTTGGACAATCTCAAGTTGTACATAACTTCTAATTATTTATATACCTTCTGAATTACCAAAAAAAAAAAAAACAATATGCAAAAACGTCTAAATAGCAAGACTGAACAATTGAAAAGCAATTTGAAGCACCTGAAAGTAAAAAATGAGACACTATAACAGTGTGCTGAAATAGCAGAATTGGGAGCTTAATAGATTAAGCAGCAATTACTAAGGGCCGAAACTTGTTGGCTTAAAACTTCTTGGTGTGAAACCAGATTAATGGAGATCCTGTTGTAGTGGACACAGCATATGGATAAAAGAGGAGCTATGGGTATTTTTATAAAATCAAAATTTTTTGTAGAGCAAAGACAACATATGCCTAGGTTTTTAGTTCAAAAAGAGTTATCACAGATAATTTATGAAAACCAAATACACGAACAAAGCTTTTGTTGAGAGCAGGTCAGATGTCTAAGTTGGATTTGAAAAGAACAAAAGTGCCTGGAAATTCAGCGAGAATATTTCAGCATCAAATTCATACATATAGCTCGTAAGGGAATTGTCTTAACCATGCTACAACACTGTTGCAATCTTTTATAAGTGGGAATATGGGCTGCAAGTTATTTGAATAATTAAGGTTTGAAGGCGCAACATTGAGGATTGAGAAGAATTTCAGGCTCTACTTGGCCATGAAAGCTTATCTGGAATTAAGTCCCACACAGGTTCAAGGGTAATGGTTGTTCGCAATGCATTTAGATTACAGAAGCACACTAAAGTTTACATTATCATTCAGGCTCCTGATGTAGTTCATTATTATTACAAGTTCCTTCAAAAGGCAACAATAGGTTTAAAATGCAGATAGGGAAGTAGAATTTCTAGGGTGAGAGATTAGAAAGCTCAAAACGACTGCTAGAGAGACAAAGTTTCTTAAAGAAATAAAAGACAAAATAGCAAAGAATGTGAAGGGAAAAACATGGAATTTGAAGTTGGGAAAGCAATTCAGGACATAATTTGAGTATGATCTTATATTTTACTCAATTGAAGAGGCACCATAGGATGATGAAGAAGATGGATGTTTCGAGGCCATTAAGGTTCCAAAATGTGAGTACATTGATAGGTCAAAGCTCATGAATAACAACATTTAGACGTTGAGGTCGACTCTAATCAATCTGGGGAGAATGATGCAAAATAAAAAAGAGTTATTAGTTTAATTTTTCTTATTAGAAAGGAAAATGTTTCTATTTTATTTGTTCTTATTAGTTTAGGGTTTAAGTCTATTAAAGAATAACATAAATCCTTATAGAATCCTATTCTTATTTTGAAAGTTTAGTGAGTTTTCGTATTCCATTAAAGTTAGGATTCCAATAATTTTTCTATCCATATAATTAATCTTTCAATGAAAAAAGCCTAAATTTTTTCTACAAACTTTAGCTAGTCAACTAGAAGGTTTGGTGATGCTTTCTTCCAAGAATGAGTCCTAGATCCTAAGAGTAATTCCTAGTATTCTATTTTAGGGGTGATTCCTAAAAGTCTTCATTGTTCATTTCCTCCATGAAATTTCCAGCATGCAGCCTATGTTTCCAGCAACCCAGTTCTGAAGTCTCAACAACTGCTACGAAAAGTTGACCTGAAATCTGAATTTCCAGCAGCCCAACAACCCAGATTTTAAGTTACTAGTTTGATATTTCTTTTATTCATATATATCATCCAAGAGTAACTCTTCCAAAGATTATTTATTCATTTCATATATATTGTCTTTCTTTTCACTCAGTCATTCTCTCCTCCAAGCTTGCCAAGAGAGTTCATTACATACAGTAAACTACAATCAGTTAAAGAAAGCTTTACCTACTCCAATGACAACAAGTTTCATCAAGCCTCCGTGGTAGTAATGTCTATACAAGTTAAGAATCTGATCATGCAAATTTATCCCTTTCTCCAAAGCATCAGCAAGACTCTTCTTGCTGCCTTCAGTAAAACCAAGAGTATCACTGAAATCCATATATAGCAATAGACAAACACCAAAAGGAAGCACAGTTGGAGCAACCTACCCCAAAAGAATCTCCGAAATGGATGACCAGGCACAGATGTGTGGCATTGAAGTTGTTGAAGGCGGCAAGCATCATTTTGCAAAACCTGATTAAATTCTGTAATCATTTTGATTCACGCGTTCATCCTCAGGCAACGAATAATATGCCAGTAACACAGTGAGCATGTAAAGCAAACAAAAAGAAGGTCAACTTTTACAAAGAAAATAGAAAAACAGAAACGAGTTATATACCAGAATCAACAGCAAGTATTTCCCTTTCCATGGCCTCCATTTTCACCAGAGGTGAAATAAAAAACTGAGAAAATCTGAAAAAGCAAGACAGCCTATAATCAAAATCTATGGTATACCCATAATGCTTAGAGACAGGATTATTCATAAGACAGGTGGCAAGCAGGCTGCGAGGCAACATTGGGATATCCTATGCACATTAAAGTACAAAAGCAGCAGACATGAAATTAAATGTTAGTCACTTATTGCATTACTCAAGATCTTAAAGAAATAAGCAGACAGCTACATTCATATACACATTAAGATTCATTTTTGATCCCAAACATATATCTGAAGTTTGAGAAAATTATACATGGAAATTCAGAACGAAATCATTTCTACATCATGCTTCATATATATGAAGAAGTGACCTAGCAACAAGTGTTCTACATCATGCTTTGTCAGGAAAAATGAAACAGAGAGTAACATCTTCAAACATCAAATGTGAATAGTATTATAGAAGACCAATTTGGCAGTGAACCATTGAGATAAGAATGATCAGAACACTCACAGGTATATGCAAGAGTAAAGAGAGGACCAAAGATTGATTATCAAATTTTTATCAATTTGTTTATTAAATCACCTTTTCAAGGCACCCTTAAGAAACTCGGGTTTGACTTCAAAATGGTAGCAGGTATGCTCAGTCTCGGTGTACGCATTTGATGATCCTCCATGCTTGGACAAATAACTATCATACTAGCAAGTGGAAAGAGTCAAACTTGTAGCCCTTTCTTTTACATTTTACAAGAAGAAAATTAGCTGCAACATTCATGTGCTATAGACTATTCACACAAGTTTATTTCACCACATACTTTTGCTCACTTTTCTTCACACAAACATATGAAAATAAACACATGTTTCCTCCATATGGTTTCTCCACACACCAGTGAGAAAAATATTGAAACTTGGTGGTCTTTTTGTGACTCAATAAGACAATGCAACTTTGCTTCTCAAACCACCAGTAATCTAATCTGTCATTTCCAAAAGGATATGTCTAATTCTTATTTGGTTCAAGCATCAACCGTTTAAGGGACTGTATTATTTTTTCCTTCTAGTTTCTTTTAAAGGGAAAAAAAACAGTCATTCCTCCACATTGTATTCTCTTCTGATCCATTTTGCAAAAACATTGCAAGGATAAGAAGATGATAGACAAACCTCATTTTCATCAGGAAAACCAACACTTCCCATGAATAGCATATGCTCTGTAAAAACATACAATTAAGACTGAGATCAAAATAAGGGGACTTCTTGTTAACAGTATTGAAACTAATAGGTAATGCAATCATCCAAACACTAAGGTCCAAACATTAGATTTAGAAATGATCAGAAGAGCAGGCCATGCCAATGTGTAAGTGAAAACACGGGGAATGATTCATAAATAACCCCTTCTTCACCAAAACAGCTTCTCTTAATATGAATAATTAAATTTTCATTTTCTAGAAATCAATGAAACCTATTAAGCAAGGAATCTTCTTAACTTCTTCTACAGATGTCCTGCAATTCCGTGGTTCTTATTTTATCTGCTAGGAAGGCATCAAAACAATAATAACTTTTTGAACCCTAAGACACTAGTAATACCATGCTGACCATATGTAGATGGCAGTTCTCATTCAATTTATTCAATTTGTTAGTAGCACTTTATAACTCCAAAATTTTCCAAATACATAGCAGGGCAGATGTTTATGTTTAGAGATTTTCAATAAGGGAATAGTTACATCTCTGAAGATAGAAAAAGTTACCATAGAGTGTTACTCTTTGAATGGAGAAAGAAATTAACGACTAGGAAAAAATAAACAGGGTGACAAAGAAATTACAAAACCATGGCTGCATATCCCTATGGAATCAATTTTCAAATATGAAATGAAAGGAAAGATTTAACTTATAAAGTATGAACACCATATGCTTATGCTTATCCATCCTGGACCAGAAAATGCACTAACATAAAATCATAAGAAAGAATAGAGACAAACCTAGAAAATGAGCAAGTCCCTGAGCGTCAATAGGATCAGAGAAGCTACCCATAGCTACACACATTGCCGCTGCTGCCTGACCAGACAAACACACTTTAATTTCCCATAGCTTGCCACATTTAACGATGAATGTTGCAGTTGCAAGTAGCAATTTAAAGTTCTATCGTATCTCTAGGAAGCCATCCGAATAAAGAGGAAAGAAATGGAGTAACAACCTTCTTAGCTTGAGAAGCATTTCCTTTTCCTTTTCCTTTCACGTCATCATCTTCTTCATCGTCGTCTTCATCTTCCTCTTCGTCTTCACCTAGGTCCTCTTCATCGTCGTCATCTTCATAATCATCCTCATGCATTTCTTCTTCTTCTTCGTCATCATTTAGGGTTTTGGAATCAAGAGGAGGTCCGTCAGGGTAAATCTCGGGATCGTGAACGAGCAAAGCGCATAGGCCATTCTCCAACCCAACCACTCTGTAAAGCCGCCTATCGTTGGGCGATTTCACCACTATGTCGTCGGATTTGAACGTGCAACCAGCCACCATTGGGAAGAGAAATCGAAAACCAAGCGAAGAGAGAGTGTATGTTGCCCCCAAAATTTAGCAAACACCTTTCTTATCTTTTTCTTCTTCGTCACCGAGCAATGCAAACAAAAGAACGCTTATAGTACAGCTACTGCTAGTCACAGCACCGCATAACCGTCACCTATTAATAGTCCGCCATTTATTATCGTGCTGCGTTTCACCAGATTAGCAGTACTCTCTGACGAATCAGATTCCGCCACGTAGAAAAGGTTGATTATATCACATGCAATCACCTGTATTTTGCTAACGTGGCGACTTTATAATGGATCACTTCAAAACCTTAACCTTCGAGTGTGAGTAGGTTTCGAGATGATTAAATTTGGCTGTCTGGATTGAAGCCAAAAAGGTTGCCATATGGACATGGAAATTAGTGGTTGGATATTGGAATTTCTTCTTCGGCAACAGATTTCGGATCTCTTACTCAACAAGATCGTTACCAATGTCGATTTCCCTATCGCCAACAGCAATCAACGATTGAAGAAGACACTGATTCTCCGGTCAATTGCCTCAGAAATCAGTAACGGCTCCGTCTCCGAGAATATACTCGAATCGCTCGAGGTTCTCGAGAAGTTGGACCAGAGAGAAGGGGTCAAAATTGTCGATTTGATGAAGGCGGCGTACCGCGCGGTGGCAATGGAGTGTACAGTGAAGTACTTGGGTGGGAGTCCTCTCAAGCGCGGCCAAGGGAGGTACTTCGAGGCGGTGGAGAGGATTTGGGTAGGGAGAGTTGAGAAATTGGATGAAATGGGAGAGAGCGAGCTGGTTACAGCTGAGCTGAGAGAGTGTAGGGACGACATTGAGGCTGCGATTTGTGATTCAAATGTGTGCAAGAGGTTGCTGGAGAGGAATACGAGAAATGAGGCGCTGAAGCTGGTTAGGGCTTATTTAGGAGAAGCTTTGGCACTTATGGGACCTTCTTTTCTCGAAGCCGTTGCGAGAACAGAGAGGGAGGTGAAGGAGAAGGCAGCGACAGAGTCAGCGGAAGAGTGCGCCGGTGACCACAATGCGGGTGATACTGATAAGCTTACAGATAAAGGTAAGTGCTTTCGTTATCATTGACAAATAATTGTTTTTCGTTATCATTGACATATAATTGTGTTAATCCAAATAGGATTTTGGGCATTTTAATCAAATTGTGCCTTTTCGTCTGTGATTGGTGGCAATGAACATTCTTGATATCGTACAGGGAATCAGAAGAAGGTAGTACTTCATAAACAGAAGGGTATTTCTTCCCATCAACGTCATAAAGGAAAAATCAAAGTTATTGATTGTGAACAACTGGATGTGGACAGACCTTGTAGCAGATATGAAACTGTGCCTACCCCTGAAGTTGATAAAGTGCAAGAATCTCTTAGACATAGTTCTATGGAGTTACAAGCAATTGTCAAGGACCCTCTTCCTGAAGCTTTGCATTTAGCTGAAACTTTGATAACTGAAATGGCAAATAAAGTTCTCATTCAGGAAAATTCAGTTGAAACCCAGAAAGGAAGGGATGTAGATGGATCAAATTCATGTGTCGGTGCTGTAATATCTGAAGTGGCAAAGAAAAACTTGAACCAGGACAATTCTTTACAGAGCCTGACTGGAAAAGATGTGCTTGTGCCCATTCCATCAAACGACGAGACTGCTGAGCGTCTTCAAACTGATGCTAGTACTAGAATTCCATGTCGCAGCAATCAGAATGAGCCGCCTAAACTCAGCTTAATGGAACGGAATAGTACAGCACATACCTATGAGGTATGAAGCCATTTTTCATCGTCAATCCACTGGTTTCTCTCTAGTCACGTCGCAATCAAATCATTTTTACTTTAACCAAGCATCAGTTATGCATGTACTTTCTACCCTTCATTCCTAAGAATGACCGTGTTGCCTTCCATTGTTTCAAGCTATCTAGAATATCATTATTCTAATGTAGGGAAAATGAATTCTTTTTGTGGAGACATGCAGATTCATGCATGTCTCATTGTTTGTGCTTGTGGACATTGGGTATCCGTATGGAATGAAAGGAAAGTTATATTGCATTGGCATGCTAACTCTCTCTCTCTCTCTCTCTCTCGCTCTCTCGCTCTCGTTAAACTTCCACTGAAGATCTAGTATATAGCTGGCTGGATTAGCAATTGGATTAAATTTTACTTTTTTTAATCCAATTGCAAACATGTTGGGAAACGAACGGACTATTATTTCTTCTACAAAAGTTTAGCCGGACGAAACTTGCTATGAAGTGCTTAAACTTATCATCTTAAATTGCTTTCACTTCCGAGTTATGTTTCTTTTTAAACCTTGTGGTCCTATGTTCATTTACTTGCTCGTACACAATGGCTTTAATGTTGGTATTCTTTTTTATTTTTTAGTGGGATGATTCAATTGATGACTCGCCTGAAGGAGCTGTTAATTACGCAAGTAGATTGCACTTAGATAGCCCGAAGAGAAAGGCTGTGTCCCCATTGAAGAAATATGAGGTGGAAAAGTTAGCAAAAAGGAGGAAAATGAAGAGATGGAGCTTAGAAGAGGAAGATGCCTTGAGAGAGGGTGTTCAGAAGTATGTAACTGACTTCTGGAAAAAAAAATCAATTATTTCAATTTGGAAACTTAGGAAAATATTTAACATATGCTTTGCTTCATTTCATTTAGCATATGCTTTTTAGCAGTCACGACTTGAGGGTTGGCATATTTTTTAAATAAACAAATAGCTTTACCGGAACTCTGTTGCTAGGGGTGAAGTGACAAGCATGGTTTGTCCTCATTAGTCCCATTCCCAATTTTGGTATCCAGCTACTTATGTGGATGCCAAATTGAGAAATTTTGTAACAGAAAACCGGAAAGTGGAGAGCTTTCACATTCGTACTCATCTTTTCCCAGTTAATATTTCCATGCGTAGTCTATATTCCCATGAGCCCAGAAGGATCTAGTAGTAATTGCTACTTCAGATAAGCAAGATGAAAGAGTGTTCTTTTATTTTTCTGTTTTGATCCTTCTTTTGGAACTTCGTTTGATTTTCTGTGTTCCTGTGGGTTTCATTGGTGAAAGCTTTGGTAAAGGGAATTGGAAGCTTATTCTGAACTCGAGGAGAGACATTTTTGCAGAGAGAACTGAGGTAAACATTTTTTTTTTAACCTTTGGAACTCTCTATCTGATTGATTCATGTTCAGTAGTTCGAGGCATGAAATTCCCAAATGTTTTTCCCAGGTTGATTTGAAGGACAAGTGGAGAAACATGACGAGATGTTGAATTTGCAAAACCGGTCTGCTGTTTAAATATTTTTGTTGATAAACACTGCTGTACCCCAAGCCTTTTCCCTTTTTCTTGGTTATGTTATTCTGAAGCACACTTGAGTAGTTCAGTATTAGACTTTAGGTATAGGGTAGTTGATCTGTAAAGAAGAATGGTGTATAGTTCTCAGGTTTCTGCATGTATGGTTTATGAGATTCGCTATAAGGGGTTAGACTTGTCGACTGAATATATAATGTAGTAGGTGAAATCACATATAATTATGCAGCCACTTGTTTCTATTCAGTACTTGTTTATAATTGGATGAAGGCCATGTTTGAAAATAGCTGATCAGCTATATTTTGACAAATTGAGAGGTATTTGACTATTTGACTATATGTAACTGTTGATAATTATGTTTGGTAATCAATTGATCGGGTTGACAAATTGAAGTTATTCTACTGTTTTTGAAAATGCTCCTATGAGGAGCATTTTGCTCCAGCAATTGAGAATTACAGACAATTATGTCTAAAAGTTATTACAAGTTACTTAAGCTGTCATCTTTCATTATTGCTCTCCTTTTACTAAATACTAATACCCTAAACTTCATTGATACACTGCAATTGAGTAGTATTCTCAAATTCTTGTTTGCAATAGCGCACAATCCTCCTCTGTAAAACTTGGAGACATTGTTCTTACTTTGTAAGTTTGTCTTCTCAAGTAGTTGAACGTTATAGTGGCTAACATTATCGATATACGTCAATCAGATTCTGACCAGTGACATCTTCTCTACTAAATTTATCTTCTCCCTATCCCCCTTCTCATTAGCATACTCATTTTTTTTTAATTTTTCTGACAAATTTGGTAGTATTTATTTGGATTTTTGGATGTTTTGATTTTTTTCTAAATTTGATTCATAAACAAAATTTTCATTTTTGCTTTTTTCCTTTTTATTGGATAACAATTTGATTTGCATGAGCTTGTGATATTATGATGATTTTGCCTAGTACTGTAGATTTGATTTATATCAGGGCATGCTTGCAAAAATAATAATCAAAGTAGCTAGTTAGATTTGATGTCATTTTGTTTTTACTCTTTAAGTGGTTCTGCACTCTTGCACTCTTTGTGATTTCAACTAGTTATAGGTAGAGAGGTGAGACTTAGTTTTGTTTTTGACTATTACTTAAGTGTACAAATGAGTAAACATTGTAGATTAGCTCTCTTGTAAAATAGGGTCATTTATTATTACTTTATATGTTTTATATTTGTTTTATCATAAATGTTAGGTTATTCTATGAAGATGATTTTTTATGTTGTTTTTGTTTGATGGTCAAAGGAACTTGGCTTGATTGTGATCATGCATTCAAGTTAGTAAACTAATTAACTAGTGAAATTAATTGCAAATTATTTAACTAGTATATAATCTTATCTCATTTTTATGACATAAATTGCATCATCCCAAAAAGGAAACAAATGAGAAAGTTAAGGTGGAATGATATAGGCAAAGCTCGTTGGCTATAAGAAACACTTATTTTTTGTGACATTTGTAACTAGTATTCAAAGGAATAAGGAAAAACGTAGTAAAGTTATTTGTCAAAGCTTACCATAGAAGAAGGTAGAGGAAGAGTTTCACAAAGCGACCAACTTATCATAAGATAAAAATAAACTTAAAAATAAGTTTGATTGGATGGGAGTTAAATGGATCTTTGGAAACAATTGGAATGGAAAAAAACAGGATCAAGATGGACTATGAGAAAGGAACAATTGACGTCAATGAGTAATGGTGGACTTTGAATATTAAGGTTAGCCTTTTTGTCCCATTTTAACTTCTTTTCTTTTACTGTAATGATAAATAGTTAGTTAAATAATTTATATTTAAGTTATTTTTTTATAAGAGAATGAACATTAATTTTAAAACATTTAAAGATGAGGGGCTTAAACATGAGCTTAAATATAAATTGGATCAACTTTTTAAATGTTTGACTTGAAGAGAGATTACATTTTGTACTATGACTAACCCTGCACGAGGACAACGAGAAGATGAAAAAGTGTATGTTCCTTCTCCACCTCATAGTCGTCAAGTTCATCATCAATCATCAGGCTATCATGATCATGACAATATGAATGAGACTAATGATCTAAACAATTACCATGTGACTGGTGATTAGGAAGAGATGTGGTGACCAAAGAAGATGCAAAAGGGTTTTAAAAAGTGATAGTTCACAAAATAACAAGAGAGCAACAACTAATTCCACTAAAAGGATAGGAGGAGCTGTAGCAATGTATGAGAGACTTGACAATATGATGCAATTCATTCAAGAAAGACAAACTGTAACAATGGAAAAGGCGATGAAAAACTAAGTTATTCGTGATAATATTGCTTTTAGTTTAATGACAGTTAGATGTCGTTCTTAGATTATTATAAATCTTTGCTTTAAATTATGGTGTTGACTTATTTTCCTCTATTTGAATTGTATTGTTAAAATTCAATTGGATCGTTATATTTTATGTTTGGATGTATCATTATCTACAAATTTTCTGGTTGATTTATGGTTATGATTTTATTTAAACATTCCTCTATTCTTCCCTATTATAGTTAAATAATTAAAAAAAATACTTAAGTGTCTAGAATTTCACCTTAATAATAAGTTATTAGTTCAACAAAATATAGAAAAATAAGCATTATTACAACTAAGTTATTAAAAGACATAGGTTAGTGATAAATAAGTTAATATACTGGAAAAATGAACTTTAACTTGATTAATATGGAGAAAGAAAGAAG
>JANSVA010000217.1:6449293-6460254 GCA_025504915.1 Erythroxylum reticulatum
AAATTACATATCTAAAATATAAATTCTTATAAAAATATTCAAAGAAATACTAACGGGCTATTCAGTTAATGGGTATGGGAAGGAGGAAAAGATAAGGAATGAAAAACAGTTGTTTAGTAATATATTATCACTGAATGAACAGTATTTCTATATTCGAGTTTTGGGTATTACTTCGTACATCTCGATTATGAGAGAAATGAAAGTCATTCCACTAAAAAACAGACAAGAAGTGTAACACCCGTGACACCTCTTTGTCTTGCTTCTCTTTTTTAGCAATTAAATATAATTAATTATATTTTTCTCTTTTTTAGTAATTAAGTATAATTAATTAAAATATATTAAAAATTGATGTAAATCAACAAAATTATTTCTTAAGATTTCTAACAAACCAATGACTAGAAATAGTAATGGTAATGGTAATCATTCATTTGTCCTAACCAACCATCATAATTACAATAATTATATTCATTATCATACTTTACTTTATTTTTCTTATTACTATTATCATCGGCCCTTAAGCACTCTCTAAGATATAATACTCATGTCCTTATATATTTTGTCAATCATACTCTTTTAAGTCATTTTACACATAAACAATTAATACTAAACAACTAATTTTACCAAACATCTTTAAATAAATAAATAATGTTATCCTATGGTCAAATTAGTTGATATAATTCATTGTCAACTAACCGCTGATATAATCAGCTAATAACTAATGCAATCTGTTGATTGTCAAACTGGGCTAAAGTGAATTCCACCCAAGCATGCTATATCCAAGAATTGGTTATATCATGGAAATGTCCATTTTCCTTTTCTTCTTTTTTCAATTGCAAGCAAGTAACCGATTTACAGAGGAGAGCAACCAACCTATCTGGTTATATAGTAAACTGTGTAACAAGGCTAATCAAAATGTAAATAAATGAGAATAGTAATGATAATACATAATGACTCCATGTAATAGCATTTGGTTTCTTTTTTCGTAAGAAAAAAAGTAAAGCCTAATTAATAGCCTTAGACCTATTTAAATGCAACATTTTATATAGGAAAAGAAAGAAGTAAGATGAAAGACTGAAACGGTCGTCCCTGTTTGTGCTGCATTTAATCATCAACATCATAAGCTTAATAAAAGTTTGCTTTGATATTTAAATTATGTATTACATTGAAGCCTAACATGCACGTTAGAAAACATCAATATAAAACACAATCACATAGATTATGTTAAACAGGATCTTTACATGTGCATATCATAAACAAAAAACACATACTTGGTTTATTGTTGTAGTTCCATCGGTTAAAGAACTTTATCACCAGCTTTAATTGCAGAATCCTTCGTTTATTTTTTTCTGTACTCTTTTATTGATTAAAGAAGTACAACCATATAAATAGATGCATATATATAACGTTGCATTCTTCATATAACTACTTTTTGTAGTTATTTTAAGAGTATAATGACTATTATACCCTTCATGGGTGTAATAATGACTCATATCTCCCACTCACACATGATGGGTTTAATCTTAAAAACAAACTCTGCAATGCTCATACTTGTTTAATAACCGGTGTAACTAGCATACAACGAGAGCACAGTGTCATATATCTGTTAGGAGTATATGACATCTTGATTAACAAATTGATCCTAGGACTTATGTGTCCTTGAGTAGACATTGCATGTTATACCCTAGGTCATATCTTGCATTTGCATTTTTTCTTTAATCTCATTTATTTTCTTGAGTCATGACTATACTCACCTTCTTTACTAAAGAGACAATGATCATCTATAAATACTTTTCATGCGAGTCAATGATAAAAAATAAATGACCTTGCTCTGTTCTCAATTCTCTTTTGAATTAATATTTATTTGCTTTCCTATAATTATTCCATAGGATTGCATCTTGCATAATCTTTTGGCAATAACCTAAAGTAGCAAACCTTAAATTCAATTCTCAAGAATGAAACAACAGTCACAAGGGTATATGATGAGGTTTTTCTCAACCTCAAGGGTCTCACGCAATGTAAGATGAGATCTTGCAGCTGACATTAATCCCTTTTTGTGCTCAGTTGTGCACAAATAGTACAAGTCATGTGCTGTGGTATTTACTCTCTTCGTTTAACTTGAACATCTTTCATTTAAGAAATACCGTACATATAATAGTTCAAACATACTCAATGTTTAACTTGAGTTCACTTGACTACTTAAAACAAACTTATTCAAAACTTACATCTAGCAACGTAAGACAATATAGTGATTAACAAATCATGTTGAACCAATTTCCTTGCAGCATTTATGGTTTAAGTTTCTCGCTTTCAATTATCACCTAGATAATAAACTTTAAACATGCCTCATCTCTAGCAAGCATAAACACTAGAGGTGATTTCCTGTGTGAGAGAGCCAATTTATAATCTGTCTCATAGACTTATGATTCATCCCAAAATATATTTATGCAACGAACACATATATATTCATGAATCAAATGATACCCAATGTATAATTTTCATCATACATTATATCCAAAATATGACATTATAATGAGTGAACATACATAGAGGAATGATTATCAGTACATTTCAACATCAACGTAGTCCTAATGACTTTACATGCCCAATGTATACATCTCTGGAAATTGGCTTTGTCATTGAGCCTGCTATCATATCTTGCATAGATATATATTTCATGTTCATTTTTCCTCGTGCAACTATATCTTTTACATAATTATACTTGGTATCTATGTGCTTTGTCTTATAATGAAATTTGGGGTCTTTAGTAAAGCGATTGCAGCTTGACTATCACATTTGGTAGTTAATGGATTAATTTCGCTTTTAATGATTCCTAAATGCACTAACAATCGATGAAGTCATACAGCCTCTTGTGCTACAGTTGAGAATGTTATAAATTTAGCTTCCATTGTGGATAATGCAAAGTAAGATTGTTTCTTACTTTTCCATGATATTGCTCCATGGTTTAGTAAGAATACATATCCTGAGGTAGATTTTCTTTCATCTAAATCTTCTCCCCAGTCTGCATCTGTATACCCTTATATATATAAATCATTGCCTTGATAACATAATGCATAGTCCACAATTCTCTTTAGATACGTCAATATTCTCTTTACGGCTTTCCAATGTACTTAGCCTGGATTTGATTGATACTACTCACCATCCCAATAATATAACAAATATCCGGTTTTGTATACATCATTGCGTACATAAGACTTCCAACTACACTAGATTAGGGAACATTCTTCATTTGTTCCCTTTCTTGTGGCATTAACGGGCAATTTCTCTTACTAAGGCCTTCATTTTTAGCAATAGGATTATCAATTAGATTGCAATCTTACATACGGAATCATTCAAGAATTCTTTGAATGTACATCACTTATGAAAGTGATAACAATATCTTTGAACGATCTCTTGAAATCTTGACTCCAAGAATGTATGCTGCTTCACCCATGTCTTTCATTTCAAAATTAGATAATAATCAATCTTTGATTTGCGTAAGAAACACACAGTCATTACAAGTAATCAATATATTTTCTACGTATAAAGATAAAATTGCAAGTTTATCTTTAGATCTCTTAACATACACACAATGGTCTTCATCGATCATTTGAATCATACGAAATAATTACGTTATGAAAACGAATGTACCATTGTCTTGAAGACTACTTCAGCCCATAAATCGACTTTAATAACCAACATACTTTATTTTCTTGACCTGCCTTGATGAAACCTTCAGGTTGTTCCATATATATTTCTTCGTCTAATTCTCCATTGAGAAAAACAGTTTTTACATCCATTTGGTGTAATTCAAGATCTATACGGGCTACTATAGCCAGAATAAGACGGATTGAAGCAAATTTCATAGCGGGTGAAAAAGTTTCCTCGTAATCAATTCCCTCTTGTTGTGTATATCCTTTTGCTACAAGACGTGTGTAGATCCTTTTGCTACAAGACGTGCTTTATATCTTTTGATACTGCCATCAACCTTTTGCTTTATTTTGAGAACCCACTTGTTCCTAATTGCTTTACGCCATTCTGGGAGGTCAACCAAGTCCCATACTTGATTGGAGCTTAAAGAAGCCATTTCTTTTTTCATTGCTTTCATCCATTCTTCTTTATCAGGGCCAGTAAGTGCCTCATTTACATTTCTTCGCTCTTCTTCCTCTTGCGGAACAATCATATTAATTTCTCCTTCAATATCAAAGCGACGTCGGGGAATTATCCCTCGATTACTTCGTTTTAAATGAGGTTCATCATAAATAAATTCATGATTGATCTGATTACTCCTACTTAGATTAGTCATCATAGAGAACCTTTCTGTGGAATTGCTCCCACTTGGTTGAAGTTCATCATCTTGATTCTTCATAACAAAATCATTATGATCAAGCGACTTATATAATAAGAGGTTTTTACCTATTTCACCTTGCTTGGGAAAATTATCCTCTAAGAATGTTACATCTTGTGATTCAAATTCGGTTACACCTCTATTATCTTGTTGACTAATGAACACATATCCTTTTGAGTGTTCTGAGTATCTAATAAAAATACTTTTTCTTCCTCTTGGGCCTACTTTCCCATGTTTGTGAGAGAGATCATAAACATAGGTTGCACATCCCCAAGTTCTAAGACTTGACACATTAGGTTTCCTACCAGTCCACAACTCATATGGTGTGCTAGGTGGTTGTTATCAATGCATCAACCTAAAAAGTGATTGGAAAATTTGCTTGGGCCATCATGGACTTAATCATTTCTAATAGCATCCTATTTCGTCTTTCAGCGACACCATTTTGTAACGCCCCATGTTAGGAGTTAGAATATTGAGGAATTAGCAATGCATGGTATACTTTGCATATTTAAGTATTCACTTATAAGTGAATATGTATTTCTTTTTGACACGTACAAATATTTGTACATGCATGCATTGACAATTTCGGGTATAATTGGTTTCTAAATATGAATAAAATGAGAATTTTGGGTTTTTATATGTTGAGAATTTATTTGGAGCTTATTATTATTCTTACGAAATTTTGGTGAAATTTAGGAAAATTATAGAAAATTTAAGGTGTTTGAGACTAGGAAAAATATTGAAATAAGAGACAAATAGAAGTGTGACAATTGTATTAGAAATTAATTGATAAATGGATAAATTATGGAGTGTCAAATGGATAAAATCATGTGTGACATGTGGACCTATAGCTAAGAGACAAATGGTAGCTTATCTAGTGGACAAGTGGAAGACATGCAATGCAAACATGTGTTAAAGCACTAATGAAACACCTAAGCATTAGGAGTGCAGCTCCTTTCTTTGGTTTCATCGAAAATCATCTTCCTTCTTGCTTTGCCATCACCAAAACCCATTATTTGCTCTAAGACAAGTAAGTTTTATGCATTTTTTAATATTTTAAATGGATGCATACGTGAATGGTGTATATTTTCATGCTTGTGGATTGCTGCAAGTGTAAATGATGCTGATGCATGTGTGGGTGGTGAAAGTAGAAGCAAATTCGGTGATATGATTACCAAGATGTAGGGTTATAGTCATTGGAATATGTTATATGCAGTATTTTACTGAACATACATCTGTATTTAGGGCATAACTTGATATGTTAGTATCCAAATTGGATGAAGTTTGATTCAGAGTAAACTAGAGACATAGAACTACATTTTTGATGAAGAATTGAATTCGAAATATGTCTTTAAAAGTCTGGAAATTTGGCTTGAAGTTAAAAATGGTGTTCTATCGAGGTATGAAAATAGTATGTGGAATTTTGATTATAACTTGCAGGATATTGAACTAAAATGCATGATATTGGTGTCATTATAATTTCAAGAAATTGAGGAGCATTTGATTGGTAGAATATGTTGCCTAAATACCCTATTGCTAAGGTCAAAATGGTCATGCAAATCAGACCCAAAATCTGCTTAAGAAAAATATGGAAAAAATTGATAGGTTTATGATTGATTTTATGAAAAACAAATTGGTTTAAGAATGAGTTGAGATGATATGGAAGTGAATGTAAGGGTAGTTTCAGTTGTGTACATAATGAATAAACTAAGAAAGTGATAAGTGCAGAAAATGTGGTAAAGAAATGTTGAAGATGATGAATAGTGGTGAAAAATTTCTGGTTTTGGTATTTGTACTTAATCTTGCATTGTGAGTTGTTTTAGAGTAAGGTGAGTTGGACTGGGAGTGGTAATGTAGAAAATATAAGTTAGAAATGGAGTAGAATGAATAAATCAGGAGGAAGAAGAGTGAAAAAGTCTGTAGCTTCGGTGATGAAGGAAGAAACTTGCATTTTACAGAGAGAAGAGGAGTAGTTACACTCGAAGGTTTTTCCAAAACCGAACTGTGTTAATTCTTTTAGCCACAACTTTGTCATCCAACCATCAAATGACATGAGACTTGAACCAATAGATTCCTAACACACTGTTCTACCTCTTCATAAAAAAATGGTAGCTTTCAAAATTGTTTTGAAAAGGATTGATTGGATGAAAGTGAGGAAATGTGTTGGAATGTTATAAACTGGAGAATTTTCATTAAACATGCTTCAGTATTGTGATTATATATTGATCTGTAGTTTTTAAAATGAGTTTATTCTTAATTCAGATTAAACTTGAGACATATATCTATAGCTTTCTTGAAGAAGTTGAATTTTAATTCTGTCTCTAAGACTTTCAAAATTGGCATGAAATTGAGTCTTGGCTTAGGTTGTAGCACTACTAAGGATAGAAATCATATCCTGTGGTTATTGAATAAAATGTATTAATTTAGGTTGAATTATTAGACTAAGGTGTCTTCACCAAACTTGTAGCTTATTCTTTTAGCTTTAAATTGGTATAAATTTTGTAATTTTTGGATATTGGAATTGAGAGTTATGTGGTGTACAACTTGAAGGCATGATCATGCATTAGCCAAAATTTTAAATGTACACAATTTGTGGTATTTAGAACATAACTCATTGCATAATAATCCAAATTATATGATCTTGGTATCATTAGAAACTTAATACACAGAGTAACAATTGTCTAGAAGATAGTGTCACATAAATACATCGTTTTCTTGATCTTATTGACTATACAAAGTTGACCCAAATAAGATGCTTCCAGCAAAAGCTGGAATAGTAATTGAATGTGTGAACTTTGGAACTTTTGAAGTACAATTGATGTTTACATCAATTTAGTAAGAAAATATACCCGAGAATTTGTCATGAACATACATCATATATATTCAGTATACATAAATGAATTTTTAATCATGCACAATAGTGATTTGTATATATGTTAAATGTTATAGAGGAACACATAGAGCAACCACTTCTAGTTATTGTTGGGACTTCGATGTAATAAGCAATAATGGAGCTTTTGTGAGTAATCTTAGATGGTCATACCTTACTTTGTTTTGCTTGTTGAAATTGATTTATGATGATTGTGTTCTGAATTCCGGACAATGATTGTCCGAGGTGTTTGATGCATGATTATATAATTGGAAGTGCTACTTACTTGTGAATATGATTGACTACTTGCTTTGCACCTTAAATGTCTAAAATGACTTTGTTTTGTTTTACAACTGTTGAGTTCTAGTTGTGGGTAAATAGGCAATCCTAGAAGGGTCTGTAGTTGCTCCTGTGACACTTCAGTGTTGAGACTTTGGTCTCTCTTGTGACACTTCGATGTTGAGACTTAAGTCTCTCCTGTATAATTCCCGTTACCCACTTCTATAAATGGATTAGCAGTCATCTAATTTTGTGTTCTGATATATGTTTGATTTTGAATTAAACAAAATTGTGTTCTGATTCTGAAGGGTTTATACCCTCTTGGGATATTTAGTTTTGTTAACTATAAAATCTACTCTGAAATGCATTATATCTGATTTATTGTTTAAACAATCTGTTAATGCATGCTTATGCTATTACATGACTCAGTATGATGAGTTATCGCTTTATATATAGATTAGTTATTATTCACTAAGCTATATGCTTAGCACGGTGGATTTGCCCCGTGTAGGTTCAGAATGAGGATTATAAAGACTGGGACGAGTCAACCGCAATAGCCAACAAAGTCTGTGTCTTGTTTTGATAAAAATATATTTTGGGTATATTTTGGCTTGTTTATAAAATGTATGATTTCAAATTATTGTAAGTTTTTGTAATAACTATGTTTCAAGCTGGTTTCTATTTTTGAAACAAATTTGTATTAAGTTAATGTGATATAATAATGCATGTTTGTTTAAGATTTTGGAAATGCGTATATGAAGTGTTTCGTATGTTTTGGAATGTTTTGTATTCTATATGTTCTGTATGTGTGGCACTTGCAATATCCTCCCAGGGGTATATGTGGATGTTACACATTTTGTTGTGGGGTTCTAGGAATTGTTAATTGCCTTTCTATTCCTTTCTCATCACATGAAGCCTTGAACTTTTTTGACAAGTATTCTTGTCCACGATCAGTTCGTAATTCTTTTATTTTCTTATTTAATTGATTCTAAACCAAGTTCATGTATTTTATGAAACAATCGAATGCTTCCGATTTATGAGAAATCAAATAAAAATTACTATACCGAGTATAGTCATCTATTAAGGTGATGAAATAAATTGCCCCACGTCTAGCCCTTACATTCATTGGACCACAAATGTCAGAATGAATTAATTGCAATGGATATAAAGCTTGTGTTTCCTTCCTAAATGGCTTTCTTACCATTTACCAGCTAAACAATGCTCACATGTAGGTAGATCTACTTGACTTAGATTACCTAAAAGCCCTTCTTTAGCTAAACGACTAATTCGATTTTGATCAATAAGGCATAGTCTAGCATGCCATAAAGTTACATCATTGTTGGAATTACTAGATGTAAATAATGAATAACTAATATTATTACTTTCCTCTAACACATCAAGTACAATAAAACCATCACATAAAAAACTATGACCATAATTAATAGATCCAAGATACAAATCCATTCCACCACTGTGGAAATTTATATTGAAACCAAGTTTAACTAATATTAACATAGATAAAAGATTCCTACGAATCTATGGAGCAAATAATGCTTTATGTAGGATGAGAGGTCACCCTCCACGCATATCCAATTTATATGTGCCAATTTCTTGTATAGTAACTTTGGAATTATCACCTACATAAAGCCATTGACTACCATATGGGAGTTTACGAAACTCAACGAAGGCATTACGATCCTTCGCTATATGGTTGGTTGCTCCTAAGTCTGCTATCCACAGAGGATATGATTCAGTTAGAAAAAATAGAACAAAAACATTCACATAAAAAATATTTGTATAATAAAGTTGTACCTTCTTGATCTCGGTACAATCTCAAGCAAAGTGCCCCTTATTACCATAATTATAGCACTTCACATGTTTCATGTTCTTCTTCTTAAAGGAACGTTTTCCCTTTCCACGTTGTTTCTATTTTTCTTCTTGGATTCCTGAGGAGAGTGGTTGAATCTCTTATTATTCTTCCACTTGGGTCCACTGTGATGCTTCTGTTTCTTATTTATAGCTCCATGTGAGCTAGAACTAACTGCATATGCCTCATAAGACATCTTTGAGGCTTCAAGGCGCTCTTCCTCTAAGATGAGATGCCTCATATCATCTTCCATTGTCTTGATATTCTCATTATGAGTTAGGCGCATCTTCATATGCTCCCAACTCTGAGGCAGTGAACGAATCACAGCTTGCACTTGATGTTTATCAGAAAACTCATGAACAACATCACGTAACTCATGTACCATGTTAGACATTTTCCTCAGATGCTTTTGCATTGTATCATTTAGGCGCTTCTTATAAGTATCAAACTTAATTGTAAGTGAACTCACCTAAAAAACGAGCAGCCAATATGGATCACATGTCCTTTGTAGTTTTGAATTTACAAAACTCACGCATGATATCATTATCCGTGCTACTCAGCAACGTGATACGAGCTAAACAGTTTTTCTTAATTCATAATTGATATGCATCACGGGGCCTTCTAGGTTGGGCTATAGTGTCCTCCGCAAGAATTTCCATAGTTAGGTTTAATGGTTCAAGAGCCTCTTGCTCCTCCAGTACATATTGGATTTTCATACTCTCAACTGACCGACCTTTAAGTCATGACTTCTCTTGCCAATCACAATTTACATGGCTGGTAGAGCCTCTCAGTAGCTAGAGTCATCTCTTGGTCCTGAAAAGACAACATTGCAATTTTGATGAGTTTTGCAAACTCAATAAGGTAACCATCATCGATGGTTCACTCAATTCATGCAACACATCATTTCACATAACATATAATCACATTGTTGCACATTGGATCACGTTTCACATTTTCACTTAAGCATAGGCAAATTATGCATTTCAATCAATGAAACATACATAACCAAATGCATATGAAATGATCATGAGAATCTGTTCCAATTGTTAAGTTGTTGTGATCGAGTGCCTGAACTATCCCATATCCATTTTGGATACCGGGCTCATTAATAACTTTACCTTATCCAATGAGGATATAGGGCTCATTACACATTAAGCCTGAGGCTCTGAATCTCTTATGAGCTTGAGGCTCATTTTCACTCGTTGAGCTTTAAGCTCTGATCATTGGCTACTATAGTCACAACTTCCATTATCTGGTTATGCATTCATGATTGGAATGCATGTAACACAATCAACCACATTATATAGCACACAGGTCTTCACATTCACATACATGTAGCACTTCAATATCTTAATCTCCATTCAAATTCATCGGACCTTCTGTCCGAAATCCACAATCAAACACATTCATTTCACATTCATTTATCATTCACACCATAACTTAAGCAAACAATAATTGAGAGAAACCGTCTAGGTTACTCACAAGTTGCACCCAAAGCTAATGCCTGGAAGTGCCTGCAACATTTGGAGGTTGACGTTCCAATTGCTCTTCTATAACAATTAACATACACATATATCACAATTTGCACAATCATAGGTGTA
>JANSVA010000217.1:6466288-6478559 GCA_025504915.1 Erythroxylum reticulatum
TTCAAATCCAGAATATTCTTCTTGATCAACAAGTGCAGCTCGTCTCCTTTCATCTAGAAGGAATTGCTCTATAATAGCATTGGTGATTGACAAAATTTCGACGATCACTTACTTGGGATGAATTTACCAAAGTAATCCTGTTACAGTTTGGATCAATTAACTACGAGGACCCGTCAGAAGCTCTAACACGAGTTAGATAGACTTCATCTGTAGCAGCTTATCAAGAGGCTTTCAAAAGACTATCCCACTGTGTTGATGGCTTACTTGAAAATTTTCTTATTGGTTGTTTCATTGCAGGACTTCGAGATGATATTCGTCTAGATGTAAAGTGTTAAGATATATAGTATATATCTTTTATTCAGTTTTGGGATCTTATTTATTAATGAGACATATAAAATATTAATTGGAATGGAATTTAAAAAGATATGGTTGCTACACTTATAGCTGTGAGAGAATCCTACACAAAATGGAAGTATATTATTTATCATGTTGGTCACTGATATGGGCACTGTTGGATTTTTGGCATAATGTTTTAAGTGTGATAGAACTCAATCTTGAGTAGGAGGGTGTATAGATCACGTCTATGTCTGTGCAAAAGTGAGTTACGTGAGATCTGCAGTGTGTGCATGTGTGCAGACCTGGTGGTGTAGTGGGGAACTGATGCAAGATTGATTTTTGAGTTAATCACATAACACAGATTGGTGGCAGTAGTGTAGAGTGTGAAATTGGAAGAGGGTGTACGTGTGTGTCTCCATCATTGTTTTTGCTCTTTGGATGTTTGCGGTAGTGATTGAGCATTCCATCTTGGTGCTGCCATTCCTTTAATTAATTGATTGGTTTTTGGATATGGGTGAAAACCTTTTTGTCTATTTCTTGGAGTGACTCATGACTGGGTCTTTTGATCTTATGAAGTAACTCACGTTGTTGATCTCTATTGGTGTGTGTCACTACTACTAGCTTCTCACGGTTGTGTAAAAACATGGTTTACAGGTGTGTATTGGTTTTTTGTGTGCGGCTTACTGCTCTATAACTGTCTTGTGAGTGTGACTTCTGGAGATTGGTTGAATGTTGGGTGTGTCAATATGCTTTTGGTTTATATTTCTTGGGTGATTTTGGTGGAGGCTTAATTGATTGATCTATCATATTGAATATGTTCTTAGTGCAGCCATAAGGTAGGTCAGAGTATTGCGTGATTCTGTCAATTTTTGTCAACAATTTTCAGATCCATTTTAGAGGAGCATATCTCATTAGGAAGTTGTTCTTGTCTATCTCAAGTGTATTTAGTTTTCGTTCTTAATTAATTTATTCACTAGAGTTATTTGTTTATTGTTCTTTCATTAAAAGATTGATTGAGAAAAATCCTCTGTTGAGATTAGTACGAGGCGATCATACTATTGGATGTGAAATATTTTCACGAGAAGTGAGGTTGAGAGATAGTGTCAAGGGTTAAGTGGTATTGGCTTAGTAGAGCCTTAGGTAAATCTATTATACTTTTGTGAAAGTATTAAGCTAGGGAAGTAGCTAGCAGACGTAGGCAAGGTGTGCCGAACTTCGTTACCAAATTTTTAATGCTTTTTGTTATTTCGCTTTTTATTTCTTTTTCTTTTGTTTTTGTTTGTGTTAGAGACATCTACGGTAAAATTGGAAAATTTACAAAACTTCTACCCCTTTCGGTTTTTCAATTGGTATTAAAAAGAGGTCATCGATTTGGAACTTGGCCGCAAGTTGGTGCAATTCTTAGTTTCACGAACATTGCTACAAGAGAGGGTGCATCAATCACCAGACCGTCATTGTTGGATGAATCTAACTATCCTGCATGGAAATTACGGATGAGAGTCTTCATCCAAGCTCAGGGTACAAAAGCTTGGCATTCGTTAGTACGTAGGCAGATGTATATGATGATTACTGATGATAAATGAGAGGTAGTTCAAAAAGATCCAATTGAATGGACAAGACCTAAAGAAGAAAATGCACTTGGAAACTCACAAGCAATGCATGCGATATTCAGTGCTATTGATGAAGGAAGTTTCTTAATGATATTAGCCTGTAAATCAGCTAAAGAAGCATGGGACACTTTGCAGACTGTTCATGAAGGGTCTAAATCTATGATAGCGACAAAACTGTAGATGTTAGCTGTGAGGTTTGAAAAACCGAAGATTGATGAAAATGTGACTATTGGGGACTTTTATGAAAGACTGCAAGATATAGCTAATCAGGCACATCAACTCGGAAAGAAATATTTCAATTTGAAACTAGTTAAGAAGATGTTGAGATCACTATCTCTAAGATTTATTTCGAAAATTGCAGTAATAGAGGAGGCCTCCGACATTAATGATCTATCATTGGAAAAAGTAATTGGAATTCTTACAAATTTCGAAATGAATCTTTTAAGGGGTAAGCAAGAAAGAAGCAAATGATTGGCACTACAAGTTCAAACTAAAAAGTGTGTGAATGGTGCTGAACATGAAGCAGACGAAAATGAAGACTTGGTACTACTCATGTGAAATTTGATAAATGGTTGAAAAGAATGAAAAAGGACAGACTTGAGTTTAGACAACATGGTGAGAGTTCATCAAATAACAACTTAAAAAAACAAGCTAAAACTCAAAAGGGTGAAAGGAAGGTAAAGAGAACCCGATGTCATGAGTGTTAAGGTTTTGGGCACGTTCAAGCCTAATGTGCTAATACTTTGAAGAAGAGAAAAGGCAAATCCTTTACTAGCACTTGGAGTGAGAATGAATTTGAGAGTGAATATAGTATTGAAGAAGAAATTACTAATGATGCTGCGTTAGTTGCTTTATATAGAAAGAGTCCAGTTATTTGCTTAACAGTAATTGAGAAGGAAGTAACTGAAGACGAAAAAAGGGGGAAATCAAAAAATTTTGAGAAAAATGAAGACAAATCAGCGCAAGACCTAATATCAGATTATAACAGTGATGGAAGCGGCCTAGATGATAAAAAGGAGAATATTTACGAGGCTTACAAAGCTATGTATGAAAAATGGGTAAAAATATGTAGAAAGAATGAAAGAATGAAGGAAGATAATCTCTCCATAAAGAACACCATCCAAAGTTAGAAAAGAAATTGATGTTGGCATTAGAAGAGCTTGGTGAAGTTAGAATAAAATTAGTAACTAATGAAAAGGAATTGAGAATGTTGAATGGAGGCGTAGAAAAACTAAAAAAGTTAATGAAAATTGGTAAGGTTAAAGTGGATCTTCAAGACATTGGCTATAAGGGTGAGTGCTCTAAAGTGAATGAGGAGAAAAATGATATGTCCAGACCTATTCAAGAAGAAGAAACATCAAGAAAGAATTGAAGATTTGTACCTACATGTCATTTTTGTGGATTTATTGGGCATTTAAGGCTAAGATGTTATCGGTTACTGTAGATACTATTTCAAAGAAGCCAAAGTCGAAGAATTCTACGCCCCTAAAAAAAATCTCAACATTAGCTCTTAGTACCAAAATCTACTTGGGTGAAAAAGAGTGAATTGCAAGCTCTTATGGTTTTTAATTGATGAAGGCAACTTTGCAACATGGTTGGTATTTTGATAGTGGATGTTCACGCCACATGACAAGGGACAAAAAGGCTTCGGTGATTGTCTATGGCTTGGAGTGACTCATGATTGGGTCTTTTGATCTTATGAAGTGACTCATATTGTTGATCTCTATTGGTGTGTGACACTGTTGCTGGCTTCTCACAGTTGTGTAAAAACATGGTTCACGGGCATGTATTGATTTTTGGTGTATGGCTTACTACTCTATAACTGTTTTATGCGTATGACTTCTGGCCATTGGTTGATTATTGAGCGTGTAGTCGATATGCTTTCGGCTTATATTTCTTGGGTGACTTTGGTGGAGGCTTAATTGATTAATCTATCACATTGAATATGTTCTTGGTGTAGCCATAAGGTAGTTCAGAGTATTGTGTGATTCTGTCAATTTTTGTCAATAATTTTTAGATCCATTTCAGAGGAGCAGATCTCATAAGAAAGTTGTTCTTGTCTATCTCAAGTGTGTTTAGTTTTTGTTCTTATCACTTAAGTTATTTGTTTATTGTTCTTTCGTTAAAAGATTGATTGAGAAAACCCTCTGTTGAAGTTAGTACGAGGTGGTCATACTATTAGATGTGAAATACTTTCACGGGAAGTGAAGTTGAGTGATAGTGTTGAGGGTTGAGTGATGTTGACTTAGTAAAGCTTTGGGTAAATCTATTGTACTTTCATGAAAGTATTAAGCTGGGTAAGTACCCCGTAAGTGTAGGTAAGATGTGCTGAACTGCATTACCAAATTTTTGGTGCTTTTTGTTATTTTTCTTTTGATGCTTTTTTGTTTGTGTTCGATACCTCCACGGTAAAATTGGAAAGTTTACAAAACTACTACCCTCTTCGGTTTTTCATAAAGACTAAACAATCTCTTACATTGACAGATATAATAGGAGTCGCTCGTCTGATTAAAGAGTGAAATCAGTTACAAAGGAAAATTGTTCCACTGATTCGCTCCCAGCCAACCTTGGTGGTAACAAAGTTGAGTCCTAATCCAACAGCTGGTGTGTTAAGCCCTCCACGAAGTCAGTGTAGGAATCTAAGTTCAAATCCACTAACGATGTTTCAACGAATTACTAACCAAAAGGCACAAGAATGTAGAGAAAATGGATTATGTTACTATTGTGATGAGAACTTTCTTCCTGGTCATCGATGTGAATGTCCACAATTGTTTATGATAGACAATTCCACTCACCCAGACTCAGATGGAGATGATATTTCTGAATCAGAATCAAAGGAGGTTATACCCGAAATCTCTTTTCATGAAATGGTTGCAATCAATTATCCCTAAACGATAAATGTATTGGGCAAGTTAAAAAAGAGGGTTATGACTATACTCATAGATGGCGGTAGTACTCATAACTTCATTGATCAAGATATGATGATTAAATATGGATTGCCAGTAATTCAAAGCGAGAAGTTTCAAGTTATGGTGGCCAACTGAGAAAAAATAGACTGTATTGGACAATGTCAGGCGCTTATCATCATCATTCAAGGTAAGCCTATAATGATAGATTATTATGTTCTTCTTGTTGCAGTATGCCAGTAAGTTTTGGGAGTTCAATGGTTGTAGACTCTTGGACCAATTGAGATGGGCTATAAACAACTCATGATGACATTTAAACTTGGGGTAGTTTCTCACACGTTCCAAGGATTGCAATGTATTAACATTGAATCTTTGACTAATAAGGAATTTAATTGCCTACAAGGTACTAGTTTCCTCTTTCAGATTTTGCCTTCCACTAACAACCCCCAACCAAAACTGAATTATCCTAATATAGCTAAACTTGTAGCCGAGTTTCAACAAGTGTTTGAACCATCTTCTCATTTACCACCAAAACGGTCATATGATCATCATATTCCCTTATAACCAAACACAGAGCCTGTGAGTGTCAGACCATATCAATACCCTTACTACAAAAAGCTAAAATAGAAAAGACTGTAAGAGAACTTCTACAATCTAGGTTGATAAGACCTAGTAATAGCTCATTCTTGTCGCCTGTTCTACTAGTAAAAAAGGTCGATGGTGGTTGGTGATTTTGTGTAGACTATTGAGCCTTGAATACTATTACAATCAAAGACAAATACCTAAATCCAATGATTGATGAACTTCATGGAGCTAAATTCTTCTCCAAACTGGATTTAAAGGCTAGGTTTTATCAAATTCATGTGCAAGAAGAAGATATTCCGAAGCGGCTTTTCAAACACATGAAGGGCACTATGAAATTATCGTAATGCCATTTGGCCTCACCAATGCCCCAGCCACGTTTCAGTCTCATGAATGATCTCTTCCTCCCTTATCTTCAAAAGTTTATCTTGGTATTCTTTGTCGATATTCTTGTGTATTCTAAGACATGGGAAGAGCACCTCTCACATTTTTGAGTTGTTTTTACCATATTGGTAACTAATCAATTATTTGTCAAGGAATCAAAGTGCAGGTTTGGCGTTTTATAGGTTGACTACTTGGGTCACATTATTTCAGAACAAGAAGTAGTTGTAGATCCGAGAAAAATACAAACAGTACTAAAATGGCTAACACTGACAACTATAAAAGGTGTTCGTGGGTTTCTCAAATTAGTGGGGTATTATCACAAATTTATTCATCATTTTGGAAGCATAGCTACCCCATTGACATGATTCCTATCTAATAAGGGATTTAAATGAAATGAATGTTAATGATTGTTTTGTATTAATTTTTGATACATAATTTGCTAAACTATTGTCCATTCATGCTTAAATTGCACTAATTAAGAGTTATTTGTTTTAATTCTAGGTACATATTAAATTTGGGACATTTAAAAGCCTAAAGTAAGAAAAGAAAGCAGCTGTGCAGGAGCAAAAGAAGAAGAAGAAGAAAGGGCTGCGCGTAAAAGGTGACAAAAACTCTCCTAAAATCATGTAGAAAGCAGCAGTTGGCGGTAGATAAAAGAGAGCATGAGATGGTGGACTTTCAATACATAAAAGACAAAAGAAGATGGCTGTAGCAGGAGAGTTGAAACGTGAGGGTTAGGTGTGAATAAGCGCTGGAATTTATTCAATATAATGAGACAAAAAGAGAAAGGAATAGGTAGCGGCATAGAGAAAAAATCAAGCAGCTGGTGGCATTAATATAGGAGTAGCAGGTGGCGTGAATAAAGGGAAGAGGAGTGAATGAGTGAGCTAAGAAGACTGAAAAAAAAAAGAAAGGAAATACATTGAAGGAAAAAGAGCAACTCATCATATTCTCAAGCACTCATACAAAAGCCTCTAATTGGACACTCCTCTCCACTGAAGTTACAAACCAATCAACATACATTCACCATCCACACGTCAACAGCTGAAAAAAAACATTGAATAAGGAGACATAAAAACCAGCAGGAGGTGGCAAGGAAAGGGAGGACCCCATCACTCACACACAACCCTCACTCACTCAACACTCTCCACTCACACAATGAAGACAGCTGGTGGCATGAAAATAACGTGAGATGATGGTTAGAGAGAAAAGGAATATGAATCAACTGGTAGAGATAGGAGAACATTGGCAACTGGTTTACTAGAAAAAGAGAGTAGAGCTAATGGCTAAATGGAGAACACGTTACAGCTAGGCTAGATAGAGGACGTGGGTAGATGTGGATAGAGGAATAACAAGCAGCTGGTAGACGCAAGGTGGCAGAAGCATCAACGTTGCAGCCGGTGGCTAGGAGAACATTTAGAGCTGGTGGAAGTATCTACGTTGAAGCAGTTACGTTGCAACACCTAGTGGCAAGGAAGGAAGCAGCTGTTGGCAACAAAATATTGAAGCAACTGGTGGATAAGGAAGACAACGAAGCAGCTAGCGTGAACAACCCTCCACTGGTGAATAGCAAAATTGAAGACAGCCGGTGGAGATTAAATGTGTTGAAGCTAGTGGCGCAAGAAAATTCAACTGCGGGAAAAGGGGGTGTTTTTAATTTGTTTTCTTTTTTTAATCTCGTATTTATTTTAATTGTGTGGATTTAATCAATGCAACCATATATTATGACCATGATTTATGTTACATTAATGAATATATGTGAGTAAGTTTTTCTTTTCGCTTAAGGCTAAGATTGATATTGGATTAGGATAATTTTTTTGGTAGTGATTTTTGCTTGATTGAATGCATATTTAGTCCTAATTTAGCTTGATCACCTAGATTAAGACCTTAGATGATTGAATGCCACAACAGATGGGATTTAATTTATCGAAAAATTAATCAAGTGACATACTTAAGACTAAAGTGTAGACCAACCTTAGAATCTTATGTGAGGATACTTAGGATTAACGAACTTAGTTTTGGGCTTCTTGTATTTAACGCCTTTTATTCTGAATTATTCATGAACCAAGAGGGTGACTCATATTTAGAAGAGAAGGGAACACCCATGAACATTGGGTTCAACTTACTTAAGTGAATTAATTCCTAGATCAATCCACTATTACAACTTTTAGTGTCCAAATCCAATTGAAATCTGATACCTTAATCAATTTCTGTCATTTGATTAAATCTAGTTGTTTTAATTCATACCTTGCATTTTTCATATTTCCTTGATTTGCTTACTTTATTTTAATTTATTTTCAAATCAATCAATTCTTGATCGTCCAAATAATTTTTCATCCTTTAATTTAATTGTCTTGCATATTGGAATTCCCTTGGGTACGATATCTAGTTTTTACCATTTTATATTACTTATTGACGGGGGGCGTTTGCCTCTGGTTGGTCTAGATAGAATTTAATTTATATTTTTTGTTTAGACCGCAACAAGTTTTTAGCGCTGTTGTCGGGGAAATTCTTTATTGTGAGTCATTAGGTTAAACGGTATTAATTATCTCAGATTTAATTCTTGCTTCGTTATTTATTAACATATTTTAGTTGTTTGCTTGATTGCTTTACTTTTGTGTTTTTTATTTTACATTTTTAGCTCTATTATTTTTTTATCTGTTCATTTTGTTTATGCTCAATCATGGTCAAAAGCCCGAGAATTTACTACTAGATATTGAGATTGAAAAAACTACTCGTAGGTTGCGTAAGGAAACTAGATTGGCTCAAAGTAGTAACACAGGAGAAAGGATTAGAAAAGAGCAATTTTCAGAGATGGAACAACACGAGGAGAGGTTGATGCCACATACTGAAGAGAGAAGGAAGTTGACTATGATAGATTTGAGTATGAGGCACAACAATAGACCCATGCCTCCCATTATAAAGCCGACGATCATAGCTGCAAGTTTTAGGATTCCTCATAGCATTACATCTATGGTAAGGGCATATCAATTTGGAGTATTGCCTTTAGAGGATCTGAACACCCATTTGGAGATATTTCTGGATATTTATGATTTGTTCAAGCATAATGGAGTATCGGAAGATGCGGTGAGATTAAGGTTATTCCCATTTTCTTTTAGGGATAAGGCCAGAGCATGATTGGCTAGTTTGCAGTCAGAATCGATTACTACATGGGATGAGATGATGAGATTATTTTTGGCGAAAATTTTCCCTCTTGCCAAGGTTGCAAAGATGAAGAATGAGATCACTTCCTTCACTCAATATGAAAATGAAAGTTTATATGAAGCGTGAGAGCAATTTCAGGATATATTGGTATAGTGTCCTAGTCATGGGTTCTTTACATGGCAATAGGTTAATACTTTTTATACAGGAATGAACCCATCGACCAGGAGTACCATAGATGCTGTCACAGGAGGTAGTTTAATGAGAAAGATGCCATCTATAGGTTGATTGATGAGATGGCCACTAGCAGTTTTCAATATCATACAGAAAGGCATCCCAGACGACCTATGGGAACTCGTGTAGTAGATAATACAGTGGCTTTATTTGCTCAGATGGATGTTTTGACAAAGAAGTTGGATAATTTGATGCACAGTGTGAGAGGACGAGCTAGTTCTTCATTGAGGAGTTGTGCTATATGTGAGCATTATGGTGGAGATTCCCATGCATCTTCTGAGTGTCAAGTTGGGAATCCTTTTGCTCAAGAGATAGAAGAGGACCATTATGTGGACAATTATAACAGACAGCAATGGGACCCATATTCTAATATCTACAACCCAGGGTAGAGGAATCATCCAAATTTCTCTTGGTGGAACAATCAGGTGGCACAACCACAGTCATCCAATGTTCAGAGACAACCACCTCCACCTCCAAGTTTCAAGGCTCCTAATCCTGCATCACCAGAGAAATCTAATCTCGAAGAGCTACTCTCGAAGTACATTTCCACTACTAAAGTTAGGATGCAGAATCAAGAATCTTCTATAAGACATTTGGAGAATCAGATGAGCCAGATTGCAAGTTTGTAGAAGGAAAGACCTTCGGGTTCATTGCCTAGCACTACTAAGGCCAACCTAAGAGAACATGTAAAGACAATTTTATTGAGGAGTGGCAAACAACTTGAAGAAGTTAAGGAGAAGCAAAAGGATAGAGAAGTCAAAAAAAGTGAAGAAGAAGAAAGTTGAAAGAGTGGCAAGGAACCAAGGAAGCATCAGCTGAAAAGAAGGATCATCTAAGTTTATTTTCTAACCCCATCACACATCCGGTAAGAACTCAAATTCCTTATCCTCAAAGGTTGAAAGGTACACAATTAGATAAGCAATTTGGTCGTTTTAAAAAGTTCCATATAAACATTCCTTTTGTTGAGGCTATAGCGCATATGCCTTCTTTTGCTAAGTTTTTAAAAGAAATTTTGTCTAATAAGAGGAGGCTTGAGGAGTACACCACTGTGAAGCTGAATGAGGAATGTTCCCCTATATTGTCGAGAAAGCTACCACCGAAGCTTAAGGATCCAGGGAGTTTTACTATTCCTTGTGTTATTGGAGATTTACATATAGATAAGGATTTAATGGATTTAGGTGTGAGCATTAACTTAATGCCTCTTTCCATTTTCAAGAAGTTAGGATTGGCAGAGCCCAAACCACTACTATTTTGCTTCAGCTGGTAGATAGGTCCATCACTTATCCAAAGGGAATCATAAAGGATGTATTGGTCAAGGTCTAGAAGTTTATCTTCCCAGTGGATTTCTTAATTCTTGACATGGAAGAAGATATAGACATCCCCATCATTCTTGGGAGACCTTTCACGGCCACTACACGGACCATCATCGGTGTGTAGCGTGGAAAGCTCATCTTGAGACTTCAAGGTGAAGAACTAGTGTTTGATGTGTTCAATGCTATGAAGCATCCTTCTACTCTTGACTCTTGCCATTTTATTGATATTTATTCTTTTGATGCTGATGATTCTTCTATTGTTTGTGCAGATTTGTTGGAAGGGGAAGCAAAGGAATGATTGAAGAGTTCGGGGAAGAATTACATGAAGAGTTAGAGGATATCGTAGTTAAGTTGGAGCAGGCATATTGGACACATTATAGAGCATACGAGCCTCTCCAACGTCTAGCCAAGCTATTTCCAAAACCTTCAATTAAAGAGCCCCCTTCTCTTGACCTTAAACCTCTTCCAAGTCATTTAAATTATGTTTATCTTAACCCACCTGAGCACTTACCAGTTACCATTTCCTCTTGTTTGTCAGGTGTCGTGGAGGAGCAGTTATTGAGGGTACTGCGGGACCACAAGAAGGCCATTGGGTGGTCTATAACAGATATCAAGGGTATCGGCCCTTCCTTTTACACACACCATATTTTCATGAAGAATGGAAGCAAGGCAATAGTGCAACTCCTGAGGAGACTTAACCCACACATGAAGGAGGTAGTAAAGATTCTAGATGTAAGTATCATCTATCTCATTTTTTATTCTAGTTGGGTTAGTCCTATGCATATGGTGCCAAAGAAAGGAGGCACCACTATGGTTGAAAATGAGAAAAATGAATTAATAGCCCCTAGGAAGGTAATTGGGTGGAGACTGTGTATAGATTATAGGAAGTTGAATGATGCCACCAGGAAAGATCATTTTCCTTTACCTTTCATTGATTAGATGATTGAGAAATTAGCTACACATGACTTTTATTGTGCCTTAGATAGATATAGTGGATATTTGCAAATTATGGTAGCCCCAGAAGGTTAGGAGAAAACAACTTTTACATGTCTTTATGGTACATTTGCATATAGACGCATGCCATTTGGGTTATGCATTGCTCCGGCTACATATCAAAGATGCATGATGGCTATTTTTCTGATATGCTTGAATCTTGCATTGAAATTTTTATGGATGACTTCTCTGTGTTTGGTACTTCATTTGCTACATGCTTGGATAACTTAGAGAAAGTCTTGATTAGGTTTGAAGAGACCCTTTTAGTGCTTAATTGGGAAAAATGTCATTTTATGGTACAAGAGTGCTTTGTTTTAAGTCACAAGATTTTTAGTAAAGGTACCGAGGTAGACCCAGCAAAAATTGATGTCATTAAGAAACTTCCAGCACCAAACAATGTCAGATCCATTAGAAGTTTCTTAGACATGCTGGTTTTTACCGTAGGTTTATTAATGATTTTTCTAAGATTGCTAAACCTTTAACTGAGTTGCTTGAAAAAGATGTTATGTTTAATTTTGATGATAAATGATTGACATCTTTTCAATTGCTAAAGGATATGCTTATGAAAACACCTATTCTTATATCTCCTAACTAGTCTCTTTCTTTTGAATTAATGTGTGATGCAAGTGATTATGTAGTGGGTGTTGTTTGAGGCCAAAGATGAGGTAAGATCTTTTATCCCATTTTTTAGGCAAGTAGGACACTAAACAACGCACAGTGCTATTACACCACCATGGAAAAAGAGATGTTG
>JANSVA010000217.1:6509526-6527472 GCA_025504915.1 Erythroxylum reticulatum
CCACTGGATGCTTCTCTATTAAAGCACCTTTTCCAGCACACACGTTTTTTCCTCTTTGCTTGTGTAGATGATTTTTAATGGAAGTCTCTAGTTTTTTAATCCCACCAAACACCTCTTTTCTTACGCATGCCTAGTCTCTTTTATACGCTGATCATGCTCTAGATTTTTATTCTTTTTTTTGCATGCTGTCGCCAGCTCCTCACCACGCACACACACACTATTCCTTTTCACGCCTCCAGTCTAGTTTTTCTTGTTGTCCACAGCTGCTTTCTATGTGATTTTAGGAGACTTTGTCACCTTTCATGCATATGTCTTTCTATTTCTTTCCACTCTTACGCAGATGCTTTTTTTTTATCTTCTTTGAGTTGAAATGTTTCCCACCTATCTACCTTATTCACACACCACTCTCTCAACCGCAAGCTAACTTCTTTTGTTTTTTTTTATGTATTCAATGTCTAACATTCTCATTCATGCAAAAACTCCCTTCTTTTCTTGCCTTGCCAAAACGTTAATATCCTTTCTTCTTTTGAGACTTTTTCTTACTTTAGGCTTTTAAAGGTCCCAAATTTAATATGTGCCTAGAATTAAAACAAATAACTCTTAATTAGTGCAATTTAAACATAAATGGGCAAGAGTTTAATAAATTATGTATCTAAAATTAATATAAAAATGTCCATTAACACCCAACATTCAATCATAGGCTTTAAAACCTCCATTTATATTTCTTACTTTGCTTGATAATCTTCCTTGAAGCCAAGTGGAGAATCTTATTGGACTTAAAAAATTCAAGCTTCAATAAGCCCAGGATTAATTTAATCTCATTAGAATTAAGTCTAGCTTATTAATTAAATATCATTCCACTAAAGACAATTAGTTGAACTCTTGAATTACTGAATATTATGAGACATATGTTTCAAATAAGATGTCCAATTGCAAACTCTAATATGAACCATATTATAGTCGTTCACACAATAAAGGGTAAAATTACTGTTTTGCTTTTATGTTAGTTTTTCCTTCTAGATCTCCTGTTTTAGTCTATATGGTGATTAACACATAAGATCTCATTTTAGTGTTAAGACTTGATGCGTAGCTAGTCCATCAAACTACTGGCATTAGTTTAATCACCAATTTCTGTAAAACATCTAGAAGTGATGATATCACTAAAAACTCTTTATTTGAGAGAATGTTCCCTGATATATGTTTCAATTAATAATTCCAACATGCATAAACTAGATTAATACTCTATAAAAATCCATTCTGATCATATCAAGAATTATAATGAAACACATATGAGTTCACCACTCATCAAGATTGTGGTCTATAATAAGCAAATCCTAAAATGTATGTTTTAAAACTAAAGTAACGACCTACTTTATTCTTGAAAACATACTTGATTCCAGATTCATTTAATAGTGTCATTATCAACAGTCGACTACTATCATGATATGAAACTCGTTATTCCTTGAAGTAAACTCCTTTACTTACACGGAGAGAAATTGTAGCACTACAGTTTAAACCGTAATTAAGCAACCAATTTGATTATTCAACTATGAATCAATTAATTTAGATTCTACATGTTTCCCATACATCTTCATGTATATGTATATTATTAAAAAAAGAATCTTGGTTCCTTATGAGTAGTTATATTATTCTTATACAAATAAAATCAAACTTTTTTGTTTTATTAATAATAAATATTTTCATTTAGAAAACTATAACTGGAAGAAGATTAAGTTACAAGTAAATACACTTGCTTTTCAGGGAACTATATTTACATAACTCCAACAATCAGGGATGTTGATAAATTCAAAACTTTTAACAACCACAACAACAATTTGGATGCTCTCCTCTAATTTGTAAGGTTGATACCTCTATATCCATCAAATGCTTATAACTTAGAGAAGTCTTCTACATTGTGCTCTGTTTTATATTGCTTATTTTTATGAAATACAAACATCTATTACATATATTAGGGACAATGTATAATTTAAGTGTGGGAAAAGTGAAAGCACAAACTATAATAAACTTTACAATTTTTGCTTAGACTTATGAATACTATGATTTATGTATTGATTATTCTCTATAATAAACTTTACAATTTTTGCTTAGACTTATGAATACTATGATTTATGTATTGATTATTCCTTATGGTAGCATCAAAACTTTCTAATGTTTCTTCATAAATAATCCTAAGTTAGGGTACATTTTTTATTTAAGTTATAATACATGAGAGAGACAAGTATGATTAGTGTTTTTCATAGTAGAAGTCCTGCTAAGACGTAGGATCTAAGGAGGTCCAAAAGTACACACCCTTACCTTTAACTGGTAAAAAGGCTATTTTTGATAGACCTATGGAAGATTCAAAAACTTTAAATGCTAAAATTACAATAAAATATGAGAAAATATTACCCTTCAATTTTATAGACTCTAAAGATAGAATTAAAGCCCTTACCTGATCACTTGAAGTATGTTTATATGGATGAAGAAGGGTCACTACCTACAATCATCTTGAAAAGGTTGACTATCAAGCAAGAGAAAAGGTTAATAGCACTACTTAAAGAGTACAAAATTATAATCATTTGCACTTTAGTTGACTTAAGAGGCATTTACCTAGTAAGTTGCATGTACAATATTCTTTTAGAAGAAAATGTTAAGCTAATACAAGAACCCTAAAGAAGACTCATTCTAACTGCGAAAGATGTGGTAATGAAAGATTTCTTTTATGCATGTATAATATATTTGACATTGGATAGTGAATGAGTTTCATACATTTATGGATTTGATGTTGATCTCAAATTGATTTAATGAAGTCCTTGATACAAAATGTAGCATGGAGAATATTATGATGAGATCACGATAATGAGATTCTTATCATGTGTAATTATGTTAGTATCTAAACTTTCCCTAGTCATAGGATGAATGAGATGGGATATCATTAATCCAAATAGACTAACACATATTATACTCCTTGATTGGATCAATCAGTAGATCTCATAAGCTGTAGATATGAGTTATTTAAAGCTAACATGTGGATGCATACTAAGGGTAGTAAATACATTAGATTGACCTACTATGAGACAATCATATGGATATTCTATTCTAGTTTCAATGACAGTCTCACTATATTAGTGGTGCAAGTATCCTTTGACTTGACGTGCTCAAGGATATCTCAGATATGGATCCTATACTTTGACTCCATTCATCGGTACCTCTTAGGGGTTACTCATAGGGCGGTGATTGGGTACAACTTGAGGTATTTGGAGGTAACTGAGTAGTTAATAAAGGATTCACCACTCCTGATAGAAGGAGATGATACCCACAGCCTCTTGTTGGGGTTATTACGCAAGAGTCTCTAGCTAGAGCAGATATGTGTCATGAGAGAGTCTTCAATGATACATACAGTAATGAGATCTTTAGGAAAAGATCTAAAAATAGTTGGACTAGAAGTGATGCAGTCGGTCTAGTGGGAGTTGACATTTTGACCAGACTCTGAACCAAGTGGGGTATAGATGGTGAAAGGATAAATTGTATGGAAACATTGCATATGAAAGGGTCGTAGCTAAACCACTGACTTGCCGATCAATTGGGGGTCATGACGTATTGCTAGATACCACTTTTGACTTACTTGAATTAAGTGTTAATTCAAGTGGCTAACATAACTAGCAACTTAATAAGTCACACATATAGAAGATTTGAAGGATGAGTAAAATGGCATTAAATTTTGATTCAAGATATGAGAGATTGTTTTGGGATTATATTGTGATGTGATCGTGGTAGAAAACATTGCATAGAATGGATTAGAAATAAGTGTTGTTGGCTGCCAATTTGGCTATTAACTTCACAAACTTCCATTAATGCATGCTATTCATGGTCATTAACTTCCCAAACTTCCATTAATGCATGCTATTCATGACCATTAACTTCTTGTTGGGGGTTATGGAAGGCTAAATGGTGCAGAAAATAGGGATGACTTTCATGCATCTTGTGGTCGACATAAGTGAGAAAGAAAGGTTCTTTCTTACACGCACATTTTTTTTTCTCTTTAACTCTCGCAAGAGTTCTTGTCTTTGCTAGCACACATAAAGAATTCTAACCATCTCCTAGTGAGATTTCATCCTTCTATCTTCATGTGGACTTTCATTAGAGACGGTCTACATTGATCATTATGGTTTACGACAACCTAACGTGAAGAAGATTACTGAACGAAGGAGATCGTTAGAAAGGTATGTAAACATATTACATTTCATGTTTTTGTTTTCTATACTATATGCATTAGTAGATCTGATTTTTGAGGTGCTATTTTAGTTTTTGCTGCATATATTTGATATATATTATATATGAGATTCATGATCAGAACCTTAAAGTGGTATCAAAGTCATCTAGTGCCTTGTTAGATTAGAGTCCTGTAATGTTTTGCTCAAAATTAATTATAGAAAAATGGTTTCATGATTTTCTTTCACTAATATATTCATAAGATGAATTTGAATGATTAAATGTGATTGAAAATATTTTTAATGTGTTTAAAGTATTTAATTTCAAATTTACAAGAATATTCATGAAATTTGTCTTTCTACTAGGCATTTGATGTCTATTGGATAAACTGATGAGGTTACTCATAATTTCATGGAATTTGATTTTGGAAAAATTATGAAAACATATTTGGGATGTGTCTATTACTCTGTAATTTTTTAGAATTATTAAAGATGTTATAATAATTTTATCAAACAATTTTCCAGATCTGGACAGTTTTCCAAAAATTGTAGGATCTATTTTGTTTGATATTTTTGTATGTTTATATTTCAGCTCCAGAACCTTAAAAATATTTTTATTTGATAAAAATGAGTTAGTTGATGTTTGATGCATGCCTAAATGGTTTTCGAGATTTGATTTCTGGAAAAATTTTAGAAGTCATATTTGTAATTTTTAGTGCTTTATCGGTGTTTCGGTGATCATAAAATTTTTTGGGTGATTCCTAAATTATTTTGATAATCATGAAATGACCTAGAGATTCTTGGAATGATGATTTTATGATATGGAAATTTTGTGAAATTATCAAAATTAATTTTAGTAGAGCAATAGATTTTATAGTATGACTAGAAAAATTGGCATGTGTCACAAAATTGAAGTAGTTTAATTTTGGACATCAAATAATTATTTTAATGTAAATTAATTATGAATTAATTTATGGAATTATGAATTCATGTTAATTATATTAATATTAATTCCAAATGAAATAACATACTATAGTAATTTTAGCCAAGTTAGTGAAAGGAAGATAGTTAATCCAAGTGTTAGATTAGACCTTTCATGTTAGGAACCATAAGATGTCATAACTAAAATGATTTGTTTACATATATGCATTAAAGAATGTATGGTTAGGAGAATGTGTGGGCTTGCATGATATATGCGTTATATGTATAATACCATCTATATATATGTATAGGATCATCTTAGTTAGATGAGACTTTAGTCAAACCCCTCACTTAGAATATTAAAACTAACATCTTACTTTAATATGGCGAGAACTAGAGAACTTTTATAGTTAGGGTTATTGGGCAAACTTAATCCTGCTTTACACGAATATTTTCAAACCATGGAAATAGGATTTTTGAATTATTGGGTCAGTTTTAACTAAAAGCATTAGTTTGTTGGGCGAACCCAAGATTAATGTGGATAAAGGCGAAGTTGGGTAGTGTGCATTAGATGTATGTGTGTCAAGAGTTAATATCCCAATGAGTGTGCACACATCAATAGTTGACGGCACTAGATTTGATAGTTGCATTGGAGATGCAATTGATATGAACAATACCTACCAGTTGAACTAAGCTAGCTTGTTGGGTAAACCCAAGGTCAATCTTAGGGATATTGGATATCAACCCACTAGGAGAATTTCTCTGAGAGTTCTCTCAAATTTATACTGAGGGTTATGAATTCATGAAAAATTGTGGAAGCCATAGGACGTGTTATTAAAGTCCTTATAGACATACATCTAAGTACATTCTAATTTTTCTCTCTTTGAAAAAAGGTTGCTATTGCCCGAGTCAACACCATGAGTACTAGTGTGAATTTAAGATCATTGATGGAAGTTAACAAATTGACTGAAGCAAACTTCCTTGACTGGCTTACGAACTTAAGAATAGTTCTCAAGTTTAAGAAGTTTGGTTATGTCTTGGAAGAACCACCTCCCAATTCCCCTGGTACTGATGCTTATGATGATGATTGGAAGGAATATAGGAAGCTTCTTAATGGTAGCGAGACGGCTTATTGCATTATACTAGCCACTATATCACCAGAGCTATAAAAGTAGCATGAGGTTATGG
Organism: Erythroxylum reticulatum; assembly: GCA_025504915.1. Classification (NCBI taxonomy): domain Eukaryota; kingdom Viridiplantae; phylum Streptophyta; class Magnoliopsida; order Malpighiales; family Erythroxylaceae; genus Erythroxylum; species Erythroxylum reticulatum. The sequence continues at coordinate 6,515,847 of JANSVA010000217.1, forward strand.
ATGCTTATACCATTGTCTATCATCTTAACAAGTAAGGTTCAAAAGGTTTGAGATTTCGTGATTGCTCTTCCACTCCAAGATGGTTGAGGGACATCTTCAGTTCAGTACGCACTAAAGATGAAAGGCTACATCGAGCGATTGGCCTCCTTGGGTTTTATTTTGGATCATGAATTAAGTATTAACGTAATTTTGACAGTTTAACCAATAATTAATCATAATTTATGATTAACTATCAGATGAACAATATATCCAGCATAATTCTCAAGCTGGTCAACATGCTCAAGGCAATTAAGCCATTTTTTTGCAAGGATAAGGTTATGATGCTGGTGCAATCTTCTAGTTTGAAAAAAACGGCTGAAAAGAAGAAGAAGTTTACAAGGCCTAAGGGTGGTATCAAGAAAGTAAAGAAGACTACCTCGAAGGGAACTTGCTTCCACTATGGAAAGGACAGCCACTAGAAGACAAACTGTAAGGCCTATCTGGAGTCCTTGAAGTAGAAGAAGGCATTTGATAACTTTTAGACTTAATATGTTGGATCCTGTTTCCGGAACCCAACTCTTGCTCTAATACCATATGTGTTGGGCACCATTTTCGAAGCCCACATTCCTTATCATAAGTCGTTTGCTTATGCTTGTTACCATGTAAGTTTATTCCCACTTAACCCTCCTTATTCATCCTCGATTCATCCTCCTTTCTTAATACTGTAGTATCGGGCCCTATCTTTCTTACACTGAAGTGAATATTCCATGCTTAACATTCATCCAGATATTGAGCATCTTAGAGGTTGGGTTAAAATTTTATTCTTTCAGATCATTTGACATCTCTATGTCTCTATTCTATTTAGGCATGAGGTTCATCTCATTTGGAGGTCGGATAACGAAGTTATGGCTAAAAGAATTAAACAGGGTTTTGACCTCAATTATATTGAACTTATCTCGAGCCAATTAGTATAACCCTCTCTACAGGCGTCAAAACAAAGTTGTTCTTTAAATTATTAGAAAGATGGATTCAAGATCTACAACTTTTATGAAGACCTTAAAGACAAATTCAATCGTTAGAATGGTCAACAATAGAGCAGACGATAACATCAAATGAACAGTGTACAAAGGAAGAAGTTTAGAAGGCAAACGAAACAAGAAGCACACGAAGCAAAAAGCAAACAAAACAGAAAGCATACGAAGCAAAAAGGCAGACGAAACAGAAACAAACGAAGCAGAATGCAGATGAAATAGAAAGCAAATTAAGCAAAAAGACAGATGAAATAGAAAGCAGATGAAGCAGAAAGTAGATGAAACAAAGCAGACGAATCAAAAAGCAAACGAAACAAGATAGACGAAGCAAAGCATACGAAACAATAAGGCAGACGAAGCCAAAAAGCAAACAAAACAATGAGGTAGACAAAGCAAAAAGTAAACGAACTGGAGAGTAGACGAAGCAAAAAGTCTTAAGACAATGTCGGGTCAACTTAAGATGAAGCAAAGTCATCTTAAGAAAATGCAACTCTTAAGACAAAGCAGAATCAACTTAAGCTGAAGCAAAGTCAACATAAGATAATACAACTCTTAAGACGAAGTAAAGTCAACATAAGATAAAGAAAAGTCAACTTAAGATGATGTGATTCTTAAGACGAAGCATCTTTACAGACAATACAACTTTATAGATGATATGACGTCATCATAGACGAAGTGACGTCATCACAAACGATACATCTTTACAGATGATGCATTCCTACAAATGTAATGACATCATCACAGACAATACGTCTTTACAAACAATACATCCTTATACTCCTAAGCATTTCCCTTTCTAAGGACCATAACATTCGATCCAGAGGTCCAAAAATTCCATACTATATATCGTTGGAAAACTGAAAGAAAGACCTATAGTTTGCTACAAGACAATTTGGCCTATTTCAACCTAGATCAATCCAATTTTTCTCTTGAAGTAATAACACAAATTTTTACCCTATAGAAGGTTTGTAATTTTTGCACTTCGCAAACTTGGAATGTCCCGAGCTTAACCATTCAGTTATCACATTGACTTCATTAAAGTCTCAAATCTCAACTTATTGGTCTCTTCATATCCAACTACATCTGATCAATCATAATTCCTGTTTTGCCTTCTTATGAATCTCACTTAGGCGTACGTGTGTATATGTATATATATATATATACATCCACAATTTATACTTGAAACCTTCTGTTCAAGTTGATAATCATCCATACACAATTCATATTTCCTTAACCTCAAAAGAATACAATTTTTACAAATCTTTGATGGCATTCTAAGCCACATTACAAAATCAGCTCAAAGTCTCAAATTACAACAATTCTTAAACAAATAAACTTGGTATACAACTATAACATTGTGCTTTCCCAAAACCAACTCAAACTACATATTAAGAAAATTTAGAGAAGTTCCCTTAGGCTCTTGATCACTTGATCTCTTAGCTATCACATAAAGATGGGGTAAAAAGGGGGGGGGGGTGAGCTTAGAAGCTCATGGGTAACAATTTATAACAAAAATAGAAGTAAAACTTTTGAAATCATTTTTCTTGTCATGGAAAACTTTCATTGAATTTATAAAAAAAGAAACAAGTTTCTTAGCCTTTCAGCTAAAATCCACAATTGTAAAACATGAATGCATCAAACTTGTTAACATGACATAAGCACATAAGCACAGTAGAATGGCTTGGGTGGATCCAGAAACAGAATGTACTACACAATTCCCATAAGGATCTTATATAGCCATGAACTTAGGGGAGTCCATGAAGGAGCTCTATACTACTAACGGGAAGGTAGGAGAAGCCTTTACCTTGGTCAACGTGCACGTGACTGAACTTAAGGAACCACCACAAACCCACATAACACATAATTCATGGTTTGTAAACTTATTGCCCAAAATGGCACTTATTGAAAACTTGCTTATCTTATACTTGAAATATTCCTTGAAAACCATTCTTGAAAACATGTTTCCATGAATAGGTATCTTTTTAGAAATCATTTCCAAAGTATTTTCATAAATCATCACATAATTCATATAATCAACGTATAACAATTTCACAAATCATTCAAAAGAAAAAGGTGCATCACTTATGATGCAATTGAAATCAGTAAACTTCTTTGATTTAAAGAAAACAACAGTAGCTTATTTACTCTATTATAAACATGTACCCACCTTGATTTCCTTGCTCAGAGACTTGCTCAACATGCCTCTTCTCTTTGCAAACAACTTGAGGTATCATAGTTTCTTTCTTGCTGTATCTTTAATGTGTACTCTGTAAGATGATCTAACTGAAATATGCCTCTTTGATCCCCGTGGTTCCTCACCAATTGAAGAGATCCTTAACTTAAACGGAATCTCTTCTCTTCCTCTACCTTTTTCCCTTCTTGAACAGACTCAAAATATCTCTTTAAGGCTAAGGAAATTGAAATCCTAGTTTGTTTTCTCTTCTTTCTCTCTTTCATTATTTTTCATACTACTCTCTCTCTTTCCTTTTTTCTCATCCACGAATTAGCTTCTTCTCTCCCAATGCACGACAATCTTCTCCCATTTTATGCCTTCAACAATTTGCACAGTGTCCATTTCACCCTTCCTTACATGTCTTACGTTCTTTATCCTTAATTGTCTTGCCAAAATTACCCTTGAACATTCTTATAACCTTAATACTTTAATTCAATCAACCCATATCATATAAGCTTTCTATCATCAATATAAGAATTAACTCCATAAACTTTCATAAAGATCTTATAATTGGTGTAAATCACACTTATTCATTAAATATTTTGTGGGCCAACATTTCTTCCCCTTTTGAAAGAATTTTGTCCTCGAAATTCATACCTGACTGATTTAGGGGTAGGGGTTTGCTTCCTCTTGTACTCCTTCATTTTCCATTTTACTCCATTACTCAAATAATTTCTTTTAAATGACTCTAGTTAAAGGATTCAATCAATCCCTCCATGACTTCTTCAAATATCACACTATCCTTGTCTATTTTCTCCATATACTTCGGACTACTCACCATTTCCCACTTCTTGTATCAATAACACCCATGTCATATCATATCAATATCCTTAATATACTCTCATTTATCACATTGCAAGTTTAAGACATCTATCATTAGTAACAATTCTCATAACTATTTCATACAGACTTATTCATGTCAGGCTTAACTAACCCTTTGTTCCAGCTTGAGCACAGCTTGGCACGGTGATACTCTCAGAGGTAGTTTATCTTTCTCCTGATGATTCATATAAATGTAATGTCAGTACACTTAACTATTATGCCTATTCTTATTTTAGTTCATGCCTTTGACATTGATCCTTCTAATTCATTCATCTTTCTCGAATCTCTTAAGTTCTAACATTTATCAATTTCACCTGTCAAATAACATCTCCTATTCAAGCCTTCAACAATTTGTAGGCCTTACTCATCATAATATAAAAGTAATGACTCATTCTATTATCTAACTCCTCATACCGTATTCAAACGAAATCACTAAGACAGTGATTGCGATGCTTAAATTCAAATAGAACTATACTTGGATCTTATGTTCCTATAAACTTCAACCTATATGCCTTAAGCATACTTTTGATAGTTAAGACCATCAATTTAAGCATTCATTCACTTGATTTGACATTCTTAGTCACTAAAAGATTCCTACTAGGATGTTAAACTTACGTTATCATTTATACTTTTCTAGCAATCTCTTTGCTCAATCATCTTTATTGATTTCACATGCTTCTTATTTCAATCACTATGTATCATTTTTTCCTATTTGAAATCAAAAAAATTAGAACTGTTTTCAATCTCTCAATAAGATTCATAATTTCTGAATCCTCAGTTTGGGCTTAGTTAATCCTTTTATGTGAAACTAATCTTCAATTTCATAATAAATAGAACTTGATTTGCCCAAAATTCAACTCTACATTTTATGCTTCTTTTTGCTCTAGTTCTGATAATCTCAATATTGAATTTCTACTTAATGTATCTGATATAACACTTAGCCTTACTTGGAGTTTTCCATTTGTACAATCATAGTCTTTTGGTATTTATATCAATCTTCTCAGTCTCATATTCAATTCTCTCAATTTAATGATTGCCTCTAATTTTTTTGTTTAGTACTTGTATATATACATCCCAGATGTTCCTATCCATATACTATCTCCAAACTTTCAGAACAATCATTTGTGTAGTAGCTTTAGATCATGTATCAAATAGTCAACTCATAGGACTTTAGTTGTCTCCATACATATTAAATCACTTCATTATGTTGTATTGGATTTTAGTCAAATCTCTTATACAACATCAATGCATATTATAAAATCTCCAAATCCATATGATATAATTTATGTCAGTATAATCCCTCATAATTCTCTTTACTTTCATTACTCATATGCTTTACACATTTCTCTTCACGTCTTCCAACTATTCTTCTCAATTTTTCGAATACCTTTAATACATCATCAAATTTTTGCTTAGATCACTTTAATCTTTAATACCATAGTGCTGTCGGGGCAATTGTTAACTTAAACAATTATTATCAAACTCCATGTACCCCTTGATTAGTCCTCTTAATTCCTTAAATAACTGATTCCTCAATGAGGTAACCTTGTTTCACTTTATTTTCAATTTCCCTATTGAGTTCCTTTTTTTAATGTTTTTGTCCATTCTTTGAATTTCCTCATACCTCACCTTGACTTATTCTCATGTTTACTCATTCATACAAGCTTCTCCACACATTGCAATTTATTTACAAACTTAATTTCTTGTGATTGTAATACATTCATCAAGTCAGATTTGTATCTCCCAAACATACTTACACAGAATATAATGTGAACCCATATACTCCTCATATTATCCATCTGTATCTCCTTAAATTCAGGAATCCACTCACATGATCCTTTACATCAAACAAAATACATTCTTTTTCAATAACATAATCTACCTCTTTTCCTTGAGTCTTTGTTAGGGATAGGACTCCTATATTCACTTTTGAATCATTACATATTGATTTCTGATCAGTTCTTTCATTGATCATCCCTTAACATAAATTATCTGATCTACTTAATCTAACTCAGAAAATTTCCTCTTTGAAAGAGTTCTTGTTACTATCATCAATACTGTTCATTCAATCTTTATCAACCACTTGCTATCATCATCACATTTTCCAATTATCCTTTATATTACATCTTACATATGTATATTCGGTATTGATTCAAACTTATAGATGCATAGTCATCAAAATTTTTGATCTCAATTCCACTATCACATTCTTATGGAGGATCATAACTCTTGTCATATTCATCAAGCATCCACTTAGGTTCCAATTTCATATTCTTAAGATCATAGCAATTTATGTTTTCCTTACATTCTGCCAGATCCTTCTCTTATTACCATTTCCATCCGGTCAGACTCTTAAAAAAATTTCATACGTATACCTCATACATATACACCTTGATTAAAGATCAGTTGATGCTACATGATAAAACACGTCAAAACACTTGTAACCTGACACATATTTCCAAAGATACCCATGTAAGATCCTAATTTTGGTGCTCTTATATCATATCTGTTGAATCCCGTTTCTGGAACCGAACTCTTGCTCTGATACTATATGTGTTGGGCACTATTTTTGGAGCCCACATTCCTTAACATAAGTCGTGTGCTTATGCTTATTACCATGCAAGGTTATTCCCACTTAACCCTCCTTAGTCATCCAACTTTCTTAATACCGCAGTATCGGGCCATATCTTTGAAATCTTTCTTACACTGAAGTGAATATTCTATGCTCAAAATTCATCCAGCTATTGAGCATCTTATATGCTAGGTTAAAATTTTATTTCTTCAGATCATTTGATAGCTCTTTGTCTCTATTCTATTTAGACACGAGGTTCATTTCATTTGTAGATCAGATAACGAAGTTATGGCTAAAAGAATCAAACAGGGCACTGATGCCTATGATGATGATCGGAGGGCATATAGGAAGCTTCTTAATGGTAGTGAGATGGCTTGTTGCATTATGCTAGCCATTATGTCAGCAGAGCTGTAAAAGCAACATGAGGCTATGGATGCTTATACCATAGTCTATCATCTTAATAAGCAAGGTTTGAAAGGTTTGAGATTTCATGATTGCTCTTCCGCTCCAAGATGGTTGAGGGGACATCTTCAGTGCAGTACGCACTAAAGATGAAACGCTACATAGAGCGATTGGCCTCCTTGGGTTTTATTTTGGATCATGAATTAAGTATTAACTTAATTCTGACAGGTTTAACCAATAGTTACTCATAATTTGTGATTAACTATCAGATGAACAATATATCCAATATAATTCTTAAGCTAGTCAACATGCTCAAGGCAGTTAAGCCATCTTTTTTCAAGGATAAGGTTATGATGCTGGTGGAATCTTCTGGTTCTAAGAAAAAGATCGAAAACAAGAAGTTTGCAAGGCCTAAGGGTGGTGTCAAGAAAATAAAGAAGACTACATCGAAGGGAACTTGCTTCCACTATGGCAAGGATGGTCACTAGAAGACAATCTGTAAGGCCTATCTGGAGTCCTTAAAGTAGAAGAAGGAATTTAATAACTTTTAGACTTAATATGTTGCATCCCATTTCTGAAACCCAACTCTTGCTCAGATACCATACGTGTTGGGCATTGTTTCTGGAGCCCACATTCCTTATCATAAGTTGTGTGCTTGTGCTTATTACCATACAAGGTTATTCCCACTTAACCCTCCTTATTCATCCTCAGTTCATCCTCCTTTCTTAGTACCGTCGTATCGGGCCCTATCTTTCAAATCTTTCTTACACTGAAGCCAATATTCTATGCTCAACATTCATCCAGATATTGAGCATCCTAAAGGCTGGGTTAAAATTTTATTCCTTCAGATCATTTGACAACTCTATGTCTCTATTCTATTTAGGCACGAGTTTCATCTCAATTGGAGGTCGGATAATGAAGTTATGCTTGAAAGAATCAAATAGGGTACTGATGCCTATGACGATGATCGGAGGGCATATAGGAAGCTTCTTAATGGTAAAGAGATGGCTTATTCCATTATACTAGCCACTATATCACCACAGATGTAAAAGCAGCATGAGGTTATAGATGCTTATACCATAGTCTATCATCTTAACAAGTAAGGTCCGACAGGTTCGAGATTTCGTGTTGCTCTTCCACTCTAAGATGGTTAAGGGACATCTTCAGTGCACTACACACTAAAGATGAAAGGCTACATTGAGCGATTGGCCTCCTTGGGTTTTATTTTGGATCATGAATTAAGTATTAACTTAATTTTGACAGTTTAACCAATAATTAATCATAATTTGTGATTAACTATCAGATGGACAATATATCTAGCATATTTCTCAAGCTGGTCAACATGCTCAAGGCACTTAAGCCATCTTTTTGAAAGGATGAGGTTATGATGCTGGTGGAATCTTCTGGTTCGAAGAAAAAGACCGAAAAGAAAAAGAAGTTTGCGAGGCCTAAGGGTGGTGTCAAGAAAGTAAAGAAGACTACCTCGAAGGGAACTTGTTTCCACTATGATAAGGATGGACACTAGAAGACAAACTGTAAGGCCTATCTAGATTCCTTGAAGTAGAAAAAGCATTTGATAACTTTTAGACTTAATATGTTGGATCCCGTTTCTAGAACCCAACTCTTTCTCTAATACTATATGTGTTGGGCACCATTTTTGGAGCCCACATTCCTTATCATAAGTCGTGTGCATGTTCTTGTTACCATGCAAGGTTATTCTCACTTAATCCTCCTTAGTCATCCTCGGTTCATTCTCCTTTCTTAATATCGTAGTATCGAGCCCTATCTTTCAAATCTTTCTTACACTGAAGCAAATATTCTATGCTCAACATTCATCTAGATATTGAACATCTTAAAGGCTAGGTTAAAATTTTATTCCTTCAGATCATTTGACATCTCTATGTCTCTATTCAATTTAGACACGAGGTTTATCTCATTGGAGGTCGGATAATGAAGTTATAGCTGAAAGAATCAAACAGGTTTTTGACCTCAATCATATTAAACTTATCTCGGTCCAATTAACATAACTCTCTCTACAGATGTCAAAATAAAGTTTTCTTTGAATTATCAGAAAGAGGGATTCAAGATCTACAACTTTTATAAAGACCTTGAAGACAAATTCAATCGTCTGAAGGGTCAAAATGGAGAAAAAATAGCATTAAATGAACAATGTACAGAAGAAGAAGTTCAGAAAGTAGACAAAACAAGAAGCAGATGAAGCAAAAAGCAGACGAAGCAAAAGGGCAGATGAAACAAAAAGCAAATGAAGTAGAAAGTAGACAAAACAGGAAACAGATAAAGCAAAAGAGCAGACGAAACAGAAAGCAGATGAAAAAAAGCAGACGAAACAAGGAAAAAGAAGCAAAGCAGAAAAAACAATAAGGTAAATGGAGACAAAAAGCAAACGAAACAATAAGGCAGATGAAGCGAAAAGTAGATGAAGCCAAAAGCAGACGAAATGGAGAGCAGACTAAGCGAAAAGCAAATGAATCAAAAATTCTTAAGACGATGCTGGTCAATTTAAGACGAAGCAAAGTCAACTTAAGACAATGCAACTCCTAAGACAAAGCGGAGTCAACTTAAGATGAAGCAAAGTCAAATTAAGACGATGCAACTCTTAAGAAGAAGCAAAATCAACTTAAGACGATGGGAATCTTAAAATGAAGCGTCTTTATAGGCGATATGATGTAATCACAGACAAAGTGACATCATCACATTCGATACGTCTTTACAGATGATACATCTTTACAAACGATGCATCTTTATAGACGACGCATTCCTACAGACGTAATGACATCATCACAGATGATACATCTTTATACTCCTAAGAACTTCCCTTTCTAAGGACTATAACCTTCGATCTAGAGGTCTAAAATTCCATACTATATATTGTTGGAAAGCTAAAAGAAAGACCTACATCTTTCTAAAAGACAATTTGGCCTAGTTCAGCCTAGATCAATCCATTTTTTCCCTTAAAGTCATAAAACAAATTTTTATCCTATGGAAGGCTTGTAATTTTTGTACTTCGCAAACTTGGAATGTCCCGAGCTTAATCATTCAGTTATCAAATTGACTTAATTAAACTCTTAGATCTCAACTTATTTGTCTCTTCATATCCAACTACATCTTTTTATTCATAATTCCTATTTTGCCTTCCAATGAATCTCATTTAGGCGTACATGTGTATATGTGTATATATATATATATATATACACATCCACAATTTAGGCTCGAAACTATCTATTCAAGCTGATAATCATCTGTACACAATTCAATATTTCCTTATCCTTAGAAGAATACAATTTTTACAAATCTTTGATGGCATTCTAAGCCACATTATAACATCAGCTCAAAGTCTCAAATTACAACAATTCTTAAACAAATAAACTTGGTATGCAACTATAGCATTGTGCATTCCCAAAACCAACTTAAACTACAGATTAAGCAAATTTAGAGAATTTCCCTTAGGCTCTTGATCACTTGATCTCTTAGCTATCACCTGACAATGGGGTAAAAAGGGGGGATGAGCTTGAAAGCTTGTGCGTAACAGTTTATAACAAAAATAGAAGCAAAACTTTTGAAATCATTTTTCTTGTCATGGAAAACTTTCATTGAGTTTATAGAAAACAAGTTTCTTAAGCTTTCATCCAAAATCTACAATTGCAAAACATGAATGCATCAAACTTGTTAACATGACATAAGCACATAAGCATAACAGAATGGTTTTGGTGGAACCAAAAATAGAAAGTACTACACAATTCCCATAAGGATCTTGTGTAGACATGAACTTAGGGGAGTCCATGAAGGAGCTCCATGCCACTAGCAAGCAGGTGGGAGAAGCCTTTAACTTGGTCAACATGCACGTGACTAAACTTAGGGGACCACCACAAACCCACATAACATATAATTCATGGCTTGTAAACTTGTTGCCCAAAATGGCACTTCTTGAAAACTTGCTTGTCTTATACTTGAAATATTCCTTGAAAACATGTTTCCATGAACATGTATCTTTTTAGAAATCATTTGCAATGTCTTTTCATAAAATTATCAAACAATTCATATAACCAATTTATAACAATTTTACAAATCATTCAAAAGCAAAAGATGCATCACTTATGATGCAATTGAAATCAGTAAACTTCTTTGATTTAAAGAAAACAACATTAGCTTATTTACTCTATTATAAACATGCACCCACCTTGATTTCCTTGCTTAGAGACTTGCTCAACATGCCTCTTCTCTTTGCAAACAACTTGAGGTATCATAGGTTCTTTCTTGTTGTATCCTTAATGTGTACTCCATAAGATGATCTAACTGAAATATGCCTCTTTGATCCTCTTGGTTCTTCACTAATTGAAGAGATCCTTGACTCAAATGGAAGCTCTTCTCTTCCTCTACCTTTTTCCCTTCTTGAACAACCTGAAAATCTCTCTTTAAGGCTAAAGAAATTGAAAACCTAGCTTATTTTCTCTTCTTTCTCTATCGTACTTCTCTCTCTCTTTCCTCTTTTCTCATCCACGAATTAGCTTCTTCTCTCCCAATGCACGGCAATCTTCTCACCTTTTATGCCCTTAACAATTTGCACAA
>JANSVA010000217.1:6527572-6539900 GCA_025504915.1 Erythroxylum reticulatum
ACGACACACTAAATCTCCTCACTCATTTTCCAGCAAAATTGAATATCACTGTTCTTAACCATTTAATAGTGAGCTAACATGATGCATGCTTCATTTCATACAAAAATGCAGAATCAAAACAACTTACTTGTTTGAAGCTCTAATCTCTGCAAAACTACGTAACTCTAATCCCTCATACACCCACGTACATCAACATGAAAGTTAACAGGGAGGTTTGGCTTTTCTTGGAATAGAAGAAAGAAATATCAGAGTGTAAGTGATGACAAACAGAGAAAAGCAAGGTTAAACTTCGGTGAATATTTGATGAAAAGCTTTGAGTTGGAGGAGCTCTAGAGAAAGAAGTTTCTAGAAAAGATAAAGACAAGGACAACAGCTTGTCTTTTAAAGCAATAAAAATCTTAACTTTAGCTAGGACACCTGTCCAATTCTTATCCACTTATCCACTTTCCTTTATTAAAACTCACTTAAGTATAATTTATACTTAAGTTTATGACTTCATAAAACCACTATAATCATAAATCATAACCCCTTACTCACTTTTAGATTTTTCCCATAACATATCATTTCGGGTTAACTTTACATGTTCTTTTTGACCCCGACACTGAAGTCATTTTTACAACACTTTCTTATAGAACATGTTCCCCTATGTATTATATCTATAGTTTAATCCAAATCAAAATCATCTCATTTGAGATCCTATAGATCCGGATATCATCAAAATAAAGGAACATGTTTAGTAAAATATCCAGTTCATACTCTTCCAACCGATACCCTTACTTTGATTAGATTAATTTTTTTTAGTAAAAAAAAGCTATAATTTCTATGGAGAGGTAGAGAAATGTGTTATGAATCCAGTGATTTAAAAATTAGGTCATTTTGAGGTCGGACGACAAAGTTATGGATGAAAGAATCAAACAAGGTTCTTTTTACATAAGACAAAGGAGATAGCAGAGGAAGCCAAAAAGTAGATGAAGCAATAAGCAGACGAAGCAATAAGTAGAAGAAGCAAAAAAGCAGACGAAGCAGAAAGCAAATGAAGCAATAAGCAGACAAAGGCAAAAAGTAGACGAAGCAATAAGATGAAGCCAAAAAGTAGACAAAATGAAAGTCAACTTAAGACGAAGCAACTCTTAAGACGAAGCGGAGTCAACTTAAGATGAAGCAAAGTCAACTTAAGACGATGCAACTCTTAAGACGATATGACGTCATCACAGACGATACGTCTGTACAGATGATGTATCTTTGTAGACGATGCATTTTTATAGATGATACATCCTTACAGACGATGTGACGTTATCACAGACAATATGTCTTTACAGACGATGCATCTTTACAAATGATACATCCTTACAGACGAAATGATGTCATCATAGACGATGTGACGTCATCAGAGACAATACATCTATGCTCCTGAACATCTCCCTCTTATAAAGACCATAACTTTCTACTCTACTATCAAAAACTCCCATACTAAATATTCTTAGTAAACTTGTCCAGCGCATTTTCCTTCACTAAATCCAACACTTAAATTTTTTCTAGTCTTTCTATTCCATTTCATTCTACTCATTCACTATAACCACAATCCTCAATATATCCCATTACTATTTAATATACCTGAAATGTCAATGAGTGCATGTACAATTATTTTCATGTGTCAAAGAATCAAATTTACATGCATGTATGCTGACATTCTGCTGAGCATGAAATGCAAATATTTCTAACTCTCACATTGCTATTATCTCCATTGTTGAAATATAAGTTCTAACCTTTAATATGAGGACGAGATATTACAACATTTGATTGTCTTATTAACCTGAGAGGTGTCGCTGATTATCTTATTAGTGACAACAAGGTCTAGGTATTTCGTCAGGTTCTAAGGCGGGGGTGATTCCCCTATCACCCCCATGAGCTAGGCCCTATAAGCCAGTCCGCAGGCGGATGAATTGGTTGGATGAATAATGAACAGAGGTTGTTTTAGGCAAGAAATTTCCAAAAAATGAGAGGCAAGTGAGGGTAGATTGGTAAAATGCTTAGAGAGAGGCTAGAGAGAAAGAAAGCTTAGAGAGAGAAGTTTTGTGCTCATTTACACCTCCTTTTATTAAAAACAAAAACTTATTTAGTTGTTAATTTTAATATGGTTATAATTTTATTATTAATGATAATTATATTAGATAAAACTTAAAGATAAATTATTTTAAATCAATTAAAATTATTTAATATCTCATATAATATTTATTAATAATTATCAATAAAGTATTTTATTTTATTAAAATAAATAATTTTTATCATAAATATATTTTAATTATTAATCAAAATTTATTGAAAATGTATACATTTTGAAGATATTTTAAAATTATTAAATATAAAATTTTATTTAATTTAATTATAAAATTTAAATAAAATTATTAATTAAATAAAATTAGTATTAATTTTAATTAACTAAATATAATATTAAATAATTTATAATTTTTATTAATAATTAATATATTAAATAATTGAATAATATATATTTAGTTGATAGTCAAATTATGAAAAAAAAATAGAAAAAACAAAAATAGAGTTTTGTAGTTTTTATAAATTTTGAAAACTAGAAGAAACCAAAACTAAAAAGAGAAACTAATAACTCAAATAAACAAAACTTTTTCACTAAATTTGATATCAGAAAAAGTTTAAAAAATAAATGGAAACCTGTTTTTTAGAAGAAAAGGTTAAAGTGTAAGACAAATATTGACTGCCTAGCAATTAATCCAAATCCTATGTAGGAGAATCTGACATTAATCACTAAACTATGCCTTTGAGAAAATTTCACCATTACACCTTTCGAATTGCTTATTAGACAATACTAAATTTCTTAAAATCCAAATAATGCAAATTGAATCAACCAATATAAGCATTAAACAATTCCTTTAATTTAGGAGGTTAAAATCGTTTAAGGACGACATTAATAATAAGAAGAGTAAAAGTGACTTATAATAAGGTTATTATGCCAAAAAAATGTTCTTAGGCTCAAAGCTCACGTAGTGTCAAAATGTATCAAGTCTTGCTCATTTTCATTTAATAAAACCAATGAAATACTTAAAATAATTTAATGAAAAGCACTAAGCATGTTTGTCTCTCTCATTCATTATTTATTAAACCAAAATTGTATCCCAACTTAAGGATTATTTATAAAAAACAATTAGAAAAGTATAAGGCTATCATGAGGAACAATTAATATATGAATCATCGTATTATGAGTCCAATAAAAAATTACATAGTTCATCATAATATAAACACTCACTCCCTTACATCTAAATCATACACACGCAATGTATGCACAAGATGATCACATGCTATAAAAATAATAAAAAAGTAATGTATAAAGTAGAAGACTAGTGAGAATTTGAAAAGAGATGTATTATGCTGTCGATGAACATAATAAATTTGTGGCACCCTACCCTCACTAGACGCGTACCTAACATCCTGAGTGATGTCTGAGTGCGAATCCCGCAAGAGTGGCATGCTAGAACAGTCAAACATTCAAAACTTAGTACAATTTTTTTTGTTTTATAAGCATATGCAGAAATCAATAATCAAAATCGGGCCCAATCTTTTCTTTCATAACATAAAAAAATCACATTTGATAACAGTACACTCCAATTCATTCTCATTTACAAACCTTTCCAATATGGAAAGTTATTATATGCAGAAGCATATTCAAATACACACTATACAAATTTAGCGGATTACACAAATAAGAAAGTATCAATGCAAAACGCCAACTGATCCCGACCTTTACCTCTTACTTAAATGCAGTAGGTATACTCCCGTTTGTCTAACGGGGTACTCTTCTGAGCTTGAAAAATATTTGCAAATTTTGGTTGAGTTTTGTGAACTAAGTGAGTGATCATCCTCGATGACTCACCATTCACATAACACATAATTCACATCATTTATCTTATAATCATATTGCATCACATATCATTTTAATCACTTATTTCACAATTCACATTCAGAGCAGTCACACAGTTCATTTTGTTCATTTGAAACTTGCATATCAATTTTCATATGCAATGCACGTGAGACTCATTTTCATTTATTTCTTTGTTGTGACTGAGTACCTATATCTGTCCCGTATCTATTGTGGATACCGGGCTCATTGATAACTTTACCGTATCCATTGGAAAAGTGGGCTCATTAAACGTTGAACCTGAGGCTCTGATGCTCATAACTGAGCTTAAAGCTCTTTTCACTTTAGTTACTCTTGTCACAACTGCCTTTATCTTTCATGTATTCATGTAATGAAATGCATCAACCACATATAATCACTTATTCATTATCATCTATCATCAAACCTTAGTCCGGCATTCAACATTTATGCTGAGAACACTTTGTGATCATACATTCTTATCATGAAGCATTTAGTTCATCACATTCACTTATAATTAGCACTGCAATATCTCATTCATATATCACAATCATCGGACCTTCATTGTTCGGAATTCAATGATCAAATCACATTCACAAATATTTATAATCACTCAATTCATAACATAAACAAAACAAACAATAAAGTAAGACCATCTAGGTCTACTCACAGTACGCTCTAGATTGGCATTAGCTTCCATGATATGGAAACGTCTAAATACGGACATTTATCCTGCACATCACAATTATGCAATACGCACATTGCATATTCACATTAATAACTTTACAAAATTATTAGCATTCATTTATGCACACATGTGCATATGGAATAAGGACAATGTATGTTCATGACAATCCTGGGTATATTATCAAATTTCATATCTTATACTCATTTGCATCTCATAATTCAATCACTTATCATTTCTTTTCTCGCACTACTTGCTCTTATTATCAATTTCTCATTCATTTAAACCAGATACACTTTACTCATCTTCTTTAAATCACAACTCTAATCAAATAAACCACTTCATCTCCATTTCACACATGTCTTTGGTACTTTAATACTAACAATTCACTCATTAATGAAATTCTAACATTACAAGACCAAACAATTATCCAACTCTCATTTCAGTCCTATATCACTTCCAAAAATCTAGACCTTTGGGTTAATCTTCCGTGATCATTCTGATCAGTAAATGAATTAATTTGGTAAAACTTTCTACTCTCTAATGACACCACAACCATTTAATTTGGCTCAAAAATTTGAAAGTTACACTTCAAACATTTTCGGATTGTTCTCATTCTAAAACAACATACTATGCACAACTTCCATCTAGAAATTGGACATTTTAGAGGCTGAATCAGAATTATACTTCTCCATATAATTTGTAACCCTATGTCTTAGTTTACTTCACATTAAAAATCATCTCAATTGGAACCCTACAGATCCAGATATATTTAAAATTCCAAAGTATGTTCAGTAAAATAACACCAGTTCATACTATTCCAACAGATTCCCTCACTTTCCTTTGATCAATCTTCTTAAATTCAACTTATAATGCCACCAATTTTTGTATATGAATAGAATAATGTTTTAGAAATCTATTGGCTCAATAATCAAGTCATTTGGAGGTCAGATAACAAAGTTATGGCTGAAAGAATCAAACAAGGTTTTGTCCTTAATCATATTGAACCTATTTGGGGACAATTGGCATAACTTTCTCCATAGATGTATAATTAAGATCATATTAGGACAATTTTGAATAGGAATTCGATATCTACAACTTTTATGAAGACATAAAAGAAAGAATTTGTCATATAAAGGGTCAGAATTGGACCAGACAATGTAAGATGAACAGTACCCAGAAGAAGTTTATGAACAGTACATAGAAGATGTTTAACAATTGACATAACTTTCTTTAGAGATATTAGATCAAGGTCATTCTTTAATGGTTTCAAAGAGGACTTCAAGATATACAACTTTCATGAAGACCTTGAAGACATACTCTGTCATCTATAAGATCAAAATTGGACCAGACGATGTAAGATGAACGGTAACTAGAAGAAGTTTTAGTCTAAGACCTATTTGGAATAATTAGCATACCTTCCTCTAGAGATATCGAATCAAGGTCATTCTTAGATGGTTTGAAAGAGGACTTCAAGATATACAACTTTTATGAAGATCTTGAGACAGATTCTATCATCTAGAGGGTCAAATTTTGACTAGAATATGTAAGATAAACAATACCCAAAAGATACACGTGATCATAGAAGATACACTTGATCATAGAAGATACACATCACCACAAACAATACATGTCATCACAGGCGATAGACGTCATCACAGAAGATAGATGTCATCACAAAAGATACACATCATCACAGATGATACACGTCATCATAGAAGATACACCTCATCACAGAAGATACAATCTATACTCCTGAGCATCCCACTTATAAGGATCATAACTTTTGACTCCGATGTCCAAAAATTTCATTCTATATACAGTCAAAAAGCTAGAAAGATAAACTATAACTTTCTAGAGAACAACTTCACCTAATTCAGCCTAGATTAATCTAGATTTTCCCATAAGTCAGAACATAAATTTTACCTCTATGGAAGACTTGACATTTGCACTATGCAAACTTGGAATGTCCTGAGCATAACTATTCAGGTACCAAATTGACTTCATTAGACTCTCAAATCTCAACTCAATAGGGTTTTCAATTGAAAATCCCACGAAGCAAAATCACTAAAATTGGTTCTAGAATACTTAAACCTATGCATTTTCTGACTCCATGAACTAAAACCCTTCCAAAAAATGCAAAAGATTCAAAGCGATTTTACCTTGATTCTTCACCAAATGAAGAGATCTTTGGCTCTAATAGAAGCTCTTCTCTTCCTCTTTCTTTTTACCTTCTTGAACAACCTCAAAATTTGTCTTGAAGGCTAAGAAAATTAAAACCTTAACTTGTTTTCTCTTCTTTCTCTCTCTTCTTCTTCTCTTCATATTTCTCTCTTTTCTTCATAACACTCTTTTTTTTTTCTCTTCAATTCACGTTTTCCCCCTTCTTAAGAAGCAAGACTACATTTCTTTCTTCCATTTCTACCCTTAATGAGCCCAAAAAGCCTCTTTTACCCTTCCCTATAGGCTTATGCTCTTTTAACCTTAAGTGTTTTGCCAAAAACACCCCTTGACCATTCTTATAACCTTTACATTTTAATTCAATTATCCTATATCATATAATCTTTCTAACATCAACATAATAATTAATTTCCACAAAATTTTATAAGGACCTCATAATTAATATAAATCATACTCATTCATCAAGAAAAATTTTTTGGGGCCAACATTTCTCAATATACTCACAATTATAAACAATTGTACCCGAAATGTTAATGAATGCATATACAGTCATTTTCATGTGCAAAGATTTAACATCCATGTGCATGAGCATATCACATAATGTATAAACATGAAACACATTTCTAATCTCTTAGTGAATCTCTCACCTTTACAAATTTAGCCTTAACACAGGTAACGGGATGCTACAAAAGCATGTGATGCACTATGGAGTAGCTGCTGAAAAAGAAAAAAAGAAATTAGGGTTTTACTTTTTTATAAATAATAATTTTTTAGTTTTAATTTTAGATATTTTTAATTTTTTAAAAAATTAACATTTACTTTTATTATTTTGTTTATTTTAAAATTTTACAAATTTCTTTAAAACCAAATAGACTGCTAATATATATAAGGTGTGATCAAGTTTAATGAATGTTAGTATTATGAAATTTTAGGGGTTCCATTCTAGAAAGCTAAATTGCATAAGGTGATCTCATCTTATGAGATTTAGTATTATGGTTTTTAAGGTTAGAAAGCTAAATCGCGTAAGTCTGATCTCACTTGATGAGATTTAGTATTATGAAATTTTGAGTCACTAATCTTGAAAACTGAATTACATAAGGCACGATCATGCTTTATGAAATTTAGTATTCTAGAATTTTAATACTAATTTCCCACTTAATCCAATGAACAAATTTCTTAAAAACAAACTAATGAAAACTATATATAACTAAAACAAAATTAACAAAAACTATCATATTTTAGATTGCCTCCTAAAAATCGCAATTATTTAATGTTATTATGCTTACACTTTCAACTTCCTTTTGTTGTTCTCTCATTGTTCTTCAACTTCCTTTTATTTATGCATAGTTCTTTAAAAAACTTTGTATATTTTGGAACTTTCTTGATGGCTTCTAAAAGTGGTATATAGATTTCCACCTTTTTGAAGGTTTCTAGGATCTGTCTTTTATGATCTAGCTAATCTACTAAAAAAAGGAGGTACATGTGTATTAATTGATATCGATGAAGATAAATTATCTTTTACCTTTATTGATTCTTGAGTTGGACGTTTGTCTTTCTTTTCTCCTTCATCGTGCTCTTCTACCTCCACTAGTAAGGAAGATCCAGCTTAAATACCCTTACACAAAGTCATTGCACTTATATTCTCCTTAAGATTCACTACTATTTGGGAAGGTAATTTTCATGACGCTTGTGCTTCTAATTTACTAACAGAGGTAGCTAATTGAGTGATTGATTTCCTAAGATTTGAATGCTTGCTCTTATTTCCTGTTGAAATTGTTGAGTATTGGTAGAAAGTTCCTTAACAATTTCATCTAAAGACATACTTAATTTGAAGATTAAGATTGAGCATATATAAAGTGAGTCTTATCGTAATGTAGGACACATATTCGTAGGATGTCTAAAAAATGAGTATATTCTGCACACTTGTGTCAATTGCAATTGTTTTACAACCATTTAACAAACTAGAGCAGCCACATTTGAAATTTTATCTTCAAGGTTCGTGTTACTTACTTCTTTCACACGCTTAACAGCTCCATCCATCTTTGTCCCAAACTGTTGAGAATTTTTGGCCACATTTGATATCAATTGTCTAACTTCTTCATGTGTTTTATTTACCCATGCTCCTCTACTAATTGTATCAACCATACTCCGATCCATTGGTAATAGTCCTTTATAAAACTACTGAATCAAAAGTTGGTCAAGAATTTGATGGTTTGGGTAGCTGTCATATAACTCCTTAACCCTTTCTTAATATTCATATAAATTTTCTCTAGTGAATTGTCTTCTCCCACATATCTCTTTTCTGATATTGGTTGCTCGTGATACAGGAAAGAATTTCTCTAGAAACAATATTTTCATCTCATTCCATGTTGTCACAGAGTTAGAGGGAGATAATATAATCAATCTTTTGCCTTATCTTTCAATGAGAATGGAAAGACTCAAAGATTAATTTATTCTTTTGTCACCTCTTATGACTCCATTCTATAGCAGACGACATGAAATTCCTTTATTTGGGAGTACATGAATCAAATCAGATTTCACCTACAAGACCAAGAAAAATTGGGAGTAAGTGAATCAAAGCAAATTTTAATTTGACATCTACCTCAACATTTGAAAATTGTATGTATAGGGGTTGTTGATTCAAATTTCGTGCAGCTAACTCCATCAATGTTCTAGTATTAGGATTTACCATCTTTTCTTCCAATCCTTGAAAACCTTCACCAACTGTTAAATATATTTCAACTTTCACTTTTAAAGGTAAATGACCACTTCTTTCCTTAAATGATGCCTTGTCTTCTCAATTTCTAAATTATGTTGCAATTCACTTATCTGAGAAGAACGAATTATACAAGACAAAAATTTAGCACTAAATTGTAAAATGATGCTAACAAAGATGTCCAATTTTAATGGGATTGTCAAAGCCCTCAAAATTAATTTTGATTTTCTAATTTCTTGTAGTAATCCTGGAACCAGGTCGAATCCTTAAAGAACTAAATACTAGTTTCTTAATTTCAATTAATAAAATAAAGTAGGGGCTTTTGATTAATTAACTAATTAACTAAAATTAACAAGAAATCAAAATAAATCAACTGAATATAAAAGGGAGAAATTCAAGAATATTTAACTCCGATTCAAGGGAATGATCTCATCTAATTTTAACATTGATCATTGGTAAAAAAAAATAATTGTCATAATTCAAGTAGTTAGTATGAAATATATTAAGATAGCCATAATAAGTCTCAAATTTTTTTAAATTAATTGATTCAAGCCCACCATCCAAACCAAAACTTACCATCAACTGACTGTGTATGATAATATTCAATATACTAAACTCTAAATTAAATAATTAAGATAGATGCAATTATTTAACTTAATTTTCTTGTTTATAATAGTTAAAAAATGTAAATTCATAAATAATCTATATGTTACTTGTACCAATCCTTCATAATAATTACGAATCACTGAATTTAGAGATAGTTATTAAATGATCAACATCAAATTAATTTTTCATACCAATCAATATTAATTATTCATAAAGTTAAGAATATCAAATAAGAAATACTTGAATTAAAACATGAATATTAGCTTAGAATAAAACCTCACAAAGTTACAACTAGATTTTTGAATCTTTTTGAACCAGAATATTTGAGTTTAACTATATATGACTTTTGTTCCAACAGCAAAGATAGAAGAAAGATGAAAGATTGAGAGAAAAGTCAAAAGAAACAAAAAGAAGGTTGGAGAGGTGAAAGACGTCTTTCCTATAGTTGTTCTACTTTAAACCTACTCTAGTTCTATCTTGCAAAGATTCTTATATAAAAACAAATCCAAATCCCTATTAAAGTTTCCTTATTGAGTTTCAACTCTTTAAGTGAATCTGACATTAGGCATGATCTCACCTTATCCAGTAAAGTAAGCTGTCCACTTTTTTTATTTTACCAATAATGCTCTAATATGATGCAATTTTTACTTTTCATCACCTAAAATAAAACAAACATTTATTTTCTTAGTTCAACATCAAAATATATCCAAAATAGAAGAGATAATTATAATTAATATATCAAAATAACATTTTATCAGCTGATAAACTAATACCCTTAACAGTAATACTAAAAAAAGTAATAACTTCATCAAAGTGACTTGGTAAGAGAATAAGCTAATAATTTTTAAATTCATAAGCCTTTTCCCCCCCCTCTCTCTATATATAAAAGAAAAGAAAAGGTGTTGTATGTTTAATTTTTAACTTTTATTTGTGTAGTTTAAAACTCATAAATTAGATATTATTTTGTGATATCCAAAGATTTTTCAGGTTTAAAACTCCAGTAGTCAATTAACGAGCCTTGTTTCTATGCTTTAACAATGTGATTTAATGATCTCCGGAGGTTGAAAGCATCTTGAAGTTAAAAGACCCTTGAAGACACTGCGCAGCAATTTATATTAAAGAGCTACTTGGTTTTATTTTTATTTTTATTATAACTTTTATTTAATTTTAATTTTTTAACAGAAATGAAAATCTCTTTAATTGTTAACGTCACTATAGTTATATTTTTATTATTATTAATAAATAAATATTATATAAAATTTGAAGATAAATTAATTTTATGAATTAATAAGCGAATAATTTTATTTTATTCTCTTATATATTATGTTTTAATAAATATTAGTAAAAATTTTATTATATTTTATAAAAATAATTTAATAAGTAAAATTTATTTATAAATTAATATTTATTCGTTAACTTATTTTTATGTATCTTAAAATTTTTAATATAAAATATATTTATTAAATAATTATGAAATTAAAAATATTTTATTTTAAAAATTTAAAGCAATTATAAAGTTTGAAATAAATTAAATAATATTAATTATAATTTTTATAAATATTTAAAATTAAATATTTAAATAATATATTTAATTTGTAATAAATCAGATTATGGCAAGAAAGCAAAAAATATATTTATAGTTTACGTAGGTTATGAAAATAGAAGAAGTCAAAACTAAAATTAAAAATTAAAAACTCAAACCAATCGATTTTTTACTAAATTTAATAATAAAAACAAATAGAAAAATATCATGTTAATATTTGTTCGAGTAGAACGGAGTTTGAATAAAAGAGGGAATATGACATACAGAAAATATATATACATATTAAATTATGACGATGATACAATACTATTCACTTTGAAGTAATGACATGGATACTTTATTCAATTTGGTACCAAATTGAATTATGTTAAGATAATGTATTGGTATTGGTACCAAATTGAATTATGTTAAGATAATGTATTGCTATTGATTAATATTGGGTACTATTTTGAATAATTTTTAAAATTTATAAAATAGCCCTTAAATTTTTAAAAATTACAAAATAGTCTATTAGTGTATACTGTATATTTTGTAATTTTACATCAACTATGTCTCTAAAAATTATAATGCAAAATTTAAAATAACAACAATTTATTTATTTTTATTAGCAATAATTTTCACATATTTCACATATAAATAATAACCACAATTAATATGAAAAATAAGTTAATATTCATACAAATATATAAT
>JANSVA010000217.1:6555448-6572386 GCA_025504915.1 Erythroxylum reticulatum
AGTTGGCTTATACTTACCAACTTTGCTTTTAATCCATCGACATGAAGCACATTCTTGAGAGGAGGCAAACCATCCACACATAGTGTTCCTCTACCAATCACAGAAGCTTTCTTTACATCTCCAAAAGTTACATGACCATCCATACAATTCTGATAATTAGTAAGTAAGCCTTTTCCTGTGAGCATCCATTATCAAAATACCAACCATGTTGCAAAGTTTCCTTCATTAATGTACAAACTATGAAAGCTTGCAATTCACTTCTTTTTATCTAAAAAGATTTCGATACTGATGGTTGAAGTTGAAATTTTTATGAAAGGTGTATACTTTTTCGGCTTTGTTTTCTTTGAAACAACATCTGTAGCAATGGATAACATCTTGGCCTTATATGCCCACCAACTCCACAAAAATGACATGTAGGTATAAATCTTTGATTTTTTTTTTCGATGCTCCTACCTCTTAGGCTAATCTGAACATATCATAATTTTCTTTATTAACTTTTGAGTACTCACCTTTATAACTTATGCCTTCAAAATTCCCTTTAACCTTACCTATTTCTATCAACTTATCTAGTTTTTCTGTGCCTCCATTCAACATTCTCGATCCCTTTTCAATATTTATCAATTTCATTCTAGCTTTACCAAGCTCATCCGATGTCAACATTAGCTTCTTTTCTAACTCTTGTATGTGGTTTTTCATGCAAAGATTATCTTCCATCAATCTTTCATTCTTTTTACACATTTTCACCCATTTTTCATACATAGCTTTGTAATCCTCTTAAATATTCCCTTTTTTATCATTTAGGCCACTTCCACCATTGTCATAATCTGATATTGACTCTTGACCTGAATTGCTTTCGAAATTTTCCAATTTACTCCCTTTTCGGCCTTCAGTTACTTCCTTCTCAGTTACTGTTAAGCAAGCAACTGGAATTTTGCTATATAAGGCAACCAACTCAGAATTATTTGCGATTTCTTCTTCACTACTGTAATCACTCTCAGAATCATTCTCACTCTAGGTGCTTATGAAGGACTTTCCTTTTGGCTTCTTCAACGTATTGGCACATTCGAATTGAATGTGTTCGAAACCCTGACATTCATGACATTGAATTCTTCTTGCCTTTCGTTCTCCCTTTTGTGTCTTGACTTATTGTCTTAGGTTGTTACTTGATGAGCTTCTGCCATATTGTCTAAAGTCGAGTATGTCCTTCTTCATTGTTTTCAGCCATTTACCGAAATTTTGTGTGAGTAGAATCATGTCTTCATTTTCATCTGATTCATCTTCTGCATTGTTCACACTTTTTCCATATTCCACTTGTAGTGGTAATCCTTTGCTTCTTTCTTGCTTACCTCTTAAAAGATTCATCTAAAAGTTTGTAAAATTTCTAATAACTTTTTCTAATGACAGATTATCAATGTCGTGAGCCTCCTCTATTGTTGCAATTTTTAGAATAAATCTTGAAAGTAGCGATCTCAACGTTTTCTTGATTAATTTCACGTTGGAGTTTTTTTCCCCAGTTGATGAGCTTGATTTGCTATATCTCTCAATTTTTCATGAAAGTCTCCTATAACATCCCGTTACCCATGTTAGGAGTAGAATTGTGATTTATGGAAAATTTCTGAGAAATTAGGAAAATGCACATCATGCATGAGTTAATTGGAAAATGCACATTTTTGCACATTCACATAACTGTACATGCATTCATTGACATTTTTCGGGTATAATTGGACTGAGTTGTGATTTTTGGAAATTTTTGAGAATTTGAATTTGTTTTATGTTGGAAATATTATTGATTAGTGTGATTGTGCTATTTTTTAATTTTGGTGATTTTCAAAAATTATGAATTTTTATAGAAAATAGGAAAAAGGAATCAAAAGAAGATTATAGATAGTTGTATTGTAAAGATAGAGTTAATGGAGTTAGTTTCAAAATAAACTTAGTTAAAGTTAGACCTTAGGAAAAGTGACAATTGTTAAGTTGCTTTTATTATTTGTCAGGAGTAAGTTTTGATATATTAAAAGACAGGAGTAAGTTTTGATATATTAAAAGACTAAGTTTTTTCTTATCATTACCTTCTTCGAATTTCTCCCCATACACAGAGTTTTTCATCAAACTCCTTAACTTTGCTTTTTCATATCCCTCACCACTTTCTCCACTGCTAAGTGTTTCTTCTGCCTTAAGAAAAACCAGAAGTTAGTTAGAGTTTACAGTGGGCTACATGTTCTTACATGGAGTTTAGGGTTTTGAGATAGTTGAAGATTTTGGAATCTTTAACAAGTAAGTATTGAGAAAATCTTTTAGAGTTATAGATTTATAAAATAAATTTGATGAATTCACTTTCATCTGCATGAACATAGGATTTACGTGTATATATTCATAAACACTGTGTTAATGGGATGAAAATATAGATATAGTGTTATTTTAGTTTTGATGATTATTATAATCAGATGTTGTAGAAATGAGTTTTGGAGTTTTAAATAGCAATGAAATGGTGTATAAATTGAGTGTAGGAAATGAAAGTATGAAAAGATGATATGCTCTGTCTTCTGTTCACTGTGCATGGATATACATGTGTGTGTACATGAATAGGTGAATTCTTTAGATATGATCAAGAAAATAGTTTTTGACTTGAAGAATAATTGTAAAATGATGGTCTAAGATGGGAATAATTGTAAAATGAAGGTTGAGAAGAAAATTGTGAATGTGATAAAAAGTTGAAATTTGTAGAACATGAAGAGTAAGAAAATGGATATTCGAATTTTTTATGATCTTGATAGAACTTGGTCAATTTTTATTTTTAGAGGTAGTGTGGATTATGATGAATGAGTTTAGTGAAGTGGAGTAGATTAAAACCTGAAGTGTAGGTTTCTGAAAAGTGATAGTTGTCTTAAAATTCTAGGAATGAACAGTGAGAGTGGAATTTTCTATCTGAACTTTAATGAATTTACTATACTTTTCTAGGAATATTTTGATACAATAGTCTCGTGAAAGTTGTATATCTTTCTTTTATCTTTCCATTGATATAAATTTTATAAATTTTGGAATTCTAAATCAACAGTTATGGAGGATTGAAGTTAAGATGTCGGTGGAGAAGAAGAAGTGGAATTACACCGTCGTGCACGACAGTGACTTTTGAGGTTTAGGAAAAAATGCACGACGGTGACATTGAGAGTTGGAAAAATACGTTGTTTTTAGAAATTGTATTTACACTATCTTGATCAAGCACGACGGTGACTTTGAAGATTGAAAATGAATTGCACCCTCGTGCTTTAGCACGATCGTCCTTTTTAGGGGTTTTCTTTTTAATGAACAACCTTCCTTCTTTTAACCATGACTTCTTCTCTAAACCAACAAATGACTTGGTTCTTGAACCATTAGATTCTTAATAATTTTTCTACCTCTCCACAAAAGTTAGAGAATCTGTTGGAATGGTATGAACTGGTATTATTTTACTTAACGTACTTATGATTTTTTATTATATCTGGATCTATAGGATTCCAAATGAGATGATTTTTCATTTGGAGTAAACTAGAGAAATGGGGCTACAAACCATATGGAAAAGTCGAATTATGATTCAGTCTCTAAGATGTTCAATTTCTGAATCGAAGTTGTATATAGAAACTATTGTTGAAGGATAATCCAAAAATGTTTGAGGCATATCTTCCAAATTACTAAACCAAATTGAGTGATTTTAGTGACAATAGAAACTTAAGATATTGGAGAACAACTTTCTAAAAGGAATTGTTGCCTAATTTGGCCATTTATCTTATCAAATTTAGTATGCAAAGTTGACTCGTATGTGTATTAGAAGAAAAATCTGAAGTGGTCAATGAAGTTATGAAATTGCTTTTTATTGGTCCAAATTATAAGTACCCATGGTGTTAATGAGCGCTTTGATATCTGAATGATTTGATCATAAGGATCTCAATAAAGTACCCCAGAATTGTCATTGAACATGCGTTGTGTATATTTCATATAAGTAGATATGTATTAATGAATAATTATATATTTGTGCGAAAATGTGATATGTGTAAATGTATTTTGTATGATATAGAGGAGCTAAGAGGACGCCAGTCAGACATTGCCGGTCCATCCAGACAATAGCATATTGGAGAATACTGTGAGTCAACCTAAATGATTTCTTAGCATTAATTTCATTTGATTTGTTTAAACTACCAATATTATTAAATTGTTTATTATTTGTTTATGAATTCCAGACTTGAATTGTCCGAGAAGACCAATATTCGGGAATATATTGGAATTGCTTTGATTTTGGTTTTGATTGTTATGGATTTCTGAATGTTATGTAAATTCTCAACGAAAGTTGAATGCCGTACTTAGGTCCAATGATTATGAGCTTTGTTTGAGTATCATATGTGATTGTGATATATGACATGTATGTATTTGATGCATTTCATAAAATGCATGCTCAGATAAAGGAGTTGTAACTTGAGTTCCCAGTATGAAGCGCTTCCACATAGAGCTTTGCTCTGTGATTTCTGATTCTGCACGTAGAGTTATACTCCGTGATTATGTTCTAACTGAGCCCTATGGGCCAGTATTTGTATAAGTGTGTGATAGGAACTCATTCACAACAATAAGAACGAATGTGAGTCTTATTCATATAGCATTCATATAAGACTGAAACTCTTTGAATGATTTGAAAAGCCGAAATAAATGACCATATGATATGCCATGTTATGTGAGTATCTAGATAATAAATGTATGTTTAGAATGAATAATTGTGCAATATGTGATGTGTGTTTGTCATAGTGTGAAATCATCAATGATGGTTCACTCATCGAATTCGCAAAATTCATAAAAATTGCAACGTGGCTTTTCAAGTTTTCTAAAGGTCTTCAGAAAGGCTCCGAGTAAGAGTTTCAGGTCGGCATCAGTTTACGCCTACATATGTATTTTGATATGTTGTATTGATAAGGGTAGTCTTAAGTGTTGTGCAATATATATGAAAATGGTTTTTGAAATGTCAGGACATTATGAATACAAGTATTTTGTTCTGTAATGGGCCCACGTGATTACTGAAATTCTTATGTGTTCAGTAATCTTTGTAACTTTTGTAACTGAAATTGTTTATAAATCAATCGGGCTGAAATTGATTACCGATTTTCCGCATATGGATATATTGTGTAAAAAAACTTTACAATGAGTTTCGTCCGTTTACTGTTTTAGCATGCCACCCTCGCGGGACATGGACTCGGATATGACCATAGATGTCGGGTACGGGTCCTGCAGGAGTGGGGTGCTACATCTCTAATAGTCTCATTCTCATCCATCTTCAGCTTTTTAAACCGCACGACTAACATCTGTAATTTCAGCACTATCACATATTTTGATCCTTCATGAATGGTTTGCAAAGTATCCCACGCTTCTTTTGCTGATTCACAAGCTGAAATCATTGAGAAGCTTCCTTCATCAACAACACTGAATATCGCATGCATTGCTTATGAATTTTTCAGTGCACTTTCTACTTTCACTCTTGTCCATTCAGATGGATCTTTTTGAACTGCCTCTCCTTTATCATCAGTGATCATTAGATGCATCCAACCTTGTACTACCGAATGTCAAGCTTTCGTGCCCTGAGCTTAGATGAAGACTTTTATTTGTGATTTCCATGCTGGAGAATTAGATCTATCCAATAGTGGTGGTCTGGTGATTGACGCACCCTCTCTTGTAGCCATATCTATGAACCTAGGATCTGAACCAACTTGCTACCAAGTTCTGAATCGATGACCTTGCTCTAATACAAATTGAAAAACCAAATGGGTTAATTATTTTGCAGACCTTTCGTAAAATTTCTTCAACAAAAACAAAATAAAACCAAACAAAAATGAAATAATAAAAACACCAAAAATTTGATAACACAGTTCAGTACACTCTGCCTACATCTGCAGGGTCCTCAACCAGATTAATAACTTTAACTGTAGTTCATTAGATTTACACAAGATCAACATAGAGCAATACCACTCAATCTTTGTAACTATCTCTTAACCTCACTACCCGTGAAAGATTTTCATACCCGATAACACGATCGACTCATGTTAACCTCGTCAGAGGATTTTCCTAACTACTTTCACTCAAAACGATAATAAATAAAAATAGCTCAAGTATTTAATCAACTGAAAATTGAACAACGAAATACTTAAGACAAAAGAAAGACTTCTCTATGGTTTTTATCTTCTTGAAATAACTCAGCTGAAACTCTCCATCATAGCTTACTCTTTCTTCAAAGAAAAAATTTCATAGTGTTCCTTCAATTACTAGCCAATACCCATTTCACTGAAGATGATCTTCACTGTATCAAGAAATAAAAAACGTGTGCAATGCCATTCTTATAATTCAACTTCACCGTGGCTCATACAAAAAAGACGTTAATCACTGAGCTGAAAAACAACATTGAGCCTCTACCAAATTGTCTCACGCATGCACACACAATTCACCGTCAGACCAAAACCTCTGATCGTTATTTTCCCTATTTTCATATATGCGCAGCCAGCAATCAATTTTGCACACATACACGTGACTCCTACTTCACAGCAACACTTATGCACGATAGGTTTCTTCCACTGCCATGTTTTAATAGACTTCTATTAAAACACAATCTTCACAATTACTGTTTACTTGTATGACTTTTAATTGACTTCTATTAAAACACAATCTCGACATTGATCATGTAATTGCCCAAATGTAAAACTCAACATCTTCAATCTATATAATAATTTTGATTTTTTTATATGTCCAATTTAAAATACAAAATTTAAATAAGGAATATATAAAAATATATCCTAACAATTTCTAAATAAGCAATATCCTAACAATTTCTAAAAACAGTATGGGACGAGGAGAGCAACGTACTAGGTTAGGTTAGTGGAGAAGAATCGATTTGTACAGTCACTGATTAGTGAGGGAAATGCGTGGCGTTAATGATTTAGAACAGACAGAGACTTGTGTGGTCACAAACTGTTTGGCATGTACCGTAGATCTCGTCTGATACAAGCATCTCAACTTAAGTGGATTATATAGGTCGTCTGGTACATGGAGAGCAAACAACTTAAAATTATGTGGTCTACACAATTTTAAATCATGTTAAATCCCTTGAAACCACATGAATTATTAAGAGGACCACAATTTTTAATAAAAGGAATTTATATCAAATTTAAGTGAACTCATAGAAACATTATCTTTAATTTATTTATTAAAAAATGAGAAATATTAAAATCTTTAGAAAGACAAAATTGTTCAAAGAGTATGAATTAATGCAATTGTGTCTCAGACAACCATGGTTATTGTGACCGCAATGCATCTCAAATCATAATAATGTGCAACTACAATTATAAGAAATGCTACTTTTGAATTTCTTGTTATTGTAGTTACTTGTTTTTTGAAATAGTTCATTCAATAAAGGTGTCACTTTGATGTAATTTTAACTTTTTAAAATGAATTCATTAATTACTTTTCAATAAAAAACATTTGGTTATTGAATAATCATTTCTTATACATAAACTACTCTCATAACTTACGAAATTTGAACATTCTTCTCACAACTGAGTCCCACCCCTAACCTCGAGCATTTTGTGTTTGACTTGCATTGCAGTGGATGTGATGTTATCTAGCGTGAAACACATGTCGTCGTATACGTGATGTTATGTAGCGTGAAACACATGTCGTCGTATCCGTGATGTTATGTAGCGTGAAACACATGTCGTCGTATACGTGATGTTATGTAGCATGAAACACATGTCGTCGTATACGTGATGTTATGTAGGGTGAAACACATGTCGTCGTATATGTGATTTCACCACGTGTCGTCGTATATGTGATATTATGTAGCATGAAACAGAGGACCTCTATCCAAGCCATTCAACCTCTCATTGTGATTGCCTACTAAGTCCCGTGATAGCGACCATGAGACTTCTTTAGTTTTTATCTTTTCATCTCATTAAAGGGTTTTTATTGTCAATCACATTTACCGCCTACTGATTGAAACACATGTCGTCGTATATGTGATATTATGTAGCATGTAATAGCAATGGAGAGCAGCACCGCTGTAATATTTTCCCTTGGAAGGAAATTTGACACAAAATTTCATAATTAGTTTCATAATTAATCAAGACAATTGATTAATTCTAGGATTGTAACATGCTATATTCCATAATTGTATGGATAAATACCTGAAAATTGTGAAACAATTGAATCCATTGTTGTTTTTATAAAACAAAGTGATAGAAATGTAGAGGATTGACTACTACTGTTCCAAATCTTAATTAGCAAAAAATACATATACAGTTCTCAATGGGTGCGACTGTATTTAAGGTCGGCTAGCAGTAGGGCCTTCTGTGCACTACAAAACATGGGCCAAGCCTACCCTTCATAGCAAACTCATGAACACAAGCTTAATGACACGTTTGAAAGATAATTACCAAGCTCAATTATCTTGACATCAAATTAAATCAAATTAATCGACGTTTGTACAAAATTATGTTATTATGCTAGTCTACAAAATTAATGACAAAATTCTATCATTCTCTCACTTGGACAGCATAATCAACATCAATAAATAATAGAAACAAATCCCCATATTAATATAACAATATGTGGCCACAATAGGATGTCAAAGAAGAGCCAACAATCTCTCAATCATAAGTTCAAAATGAGGTTACAAGTATCTCAACAGTATAGAAATCAGACCCGATAGGAGTACTGATAACATATATGCAAGATACCCATACCTCGATGACCAAAACAAAATGTGTTATAAAGAAATGCACACAAAATGGTGATCCGTTTGTGCAATTCTAAACAAAATGACCCAAGCATCCACCCAAGATGCCAACTGAGATTTAACAAAATATCTTATAACATCAAAATGAGACTGGGTCTAAAATGTCTCCAATAAAATGCCATATATATACAAACAGTCAAACGTATTTGTGCAGTATATATAAAGTATATGGCAATAACAATAATAGTAACAATTATAAGCAAAAATCTCTAGACTAAATAATAAAATAGTCAAATACAATATTGCTATCAAAATTAACGTAAAAGATAGACTCTCACTAATCCAAGGCATCAAAAGATCTAAATAGACCAATACGAGTTACATGACTCATAAAAGCCTTAACAGTCAAGTCTTTGGTTAAAGGATCTGCTACCATAAGATCGGTAGGTATATACTCTATATGAGTCTGAAACTCCTTAACCTTCTTTTTAACAAACATATACTTTGTATCAAAATGCTTCAAACGCTTGGAGTTCTTGCATATTTGAGAGAAACCCACCACAACAGAGTTATTACAATATATGGTTAGAAGTCTGGAAATACTCTCCACAAGATGAAGCTTAGAAATGAAATTTCTTAATCACATTGCATGTCAAGTAGCTTCGTAAGAAGCCACATACTCTGCCTCCATAATTGAAGTTGCTGTAAGTGTTTGTTTAACACTTTTCCAAGATACAACTCATCCAGTAAGCATAAAGATATATCCCGATGTGGATTTGTACTCATCAAGGTATCCACCATAATCAGAATCAGAATAACTATCACCTCAAGGTGATCAGACATCCTGTAAGTGAACATGTAATCTTTAGTACCTTATAGGTATCTCAGAACTCGTTTCACAGCTTGCCAATGACCTACACCAGGGTTGCTCAAGTATCTCCCAAGTACACCAACAACAAAGCAATATCAGGACGTGTACAAACTTGAACATATATAAGACTGCCAACAGTAGAAGCAAATGGGACTTTCTCCATCTCTGACTTATCTTTATCATTTTTAGGACATTGGCTATTCGAGAGTTTGTCACCCTTTTGGATGGGTGCACTGCAAGGATTACAAGTGTTCATGTTGAATCTATTCAAGATCCTTTCAATATACCTTTTATGAGATAAACCAAAAACACCACGAGATCTATCACGATGAATTTCAATGCAAGAATAAAAGAAACATCACCGAGATTTTTCATATCAAAATGAGCTGTCAACATTTGTTTAGTCTCAAAAAGAAAATCCATATCATTAATGGATAAAAGAATATCATCAACATATAAGACATGAATAATGAATTTTCTCCCACTATTCTTCAAGTAAATGCATTGATCAACAACATTTTCCTTGAAACCAAGAGAGAAAACAATTTGGTCAAATTTCAAGTACCTTTGTCTAGAGACTTGTTTCAGCCCATGAATGGATTTTCTCAATTTGCATACCATGTGTTCCTTACCTTTCTCAACAAAACCAACAGGTTGATTCATAAACACATCTTCATACAAATCATCATTTAGGAAAGTAGTTTTCACATCCATTTGATAGAGCTCTAAATCAAAATGAGCAACCAAAGTCATCACAATACGTAATAAATATTTAGTAGAGATCGGAGAAAAAGTCTCTTTGTAGTCTATACCTTCCCTCTGGTTATACCCCTTTGCAACAAGTCTGGCTTTGTATCTTTCTATCTCACCTCTAGCATCATATTTGGTCTTAATGACCCATTTACACCCAACAGTTTTATAACCACTAGGTAATTCTACCAAATTCCAAATGCCATTCATACTCATAGAATCCAACTTATCTTCCATGGCTGCCAACCATTGTGAACTACGAGGATTAGAAACAGCATCCTGAAAAGAAATTGGATTTGAGTCTTCAACTAAATTGAATTCATGCTCCTCCAAGTAAATGTAATAGTCTCAAAATTTAGAAGACTTAGTAGATTTAGGAATTCTTTCAGATCTCCTAGGTGGAACTACAACCACATCTGGGACTTGAGTATAAATGCCAACCTATTAAGGAATATCAACATCATTTCCTGGATCAACAATTCAATCCAACCATACAAAGAAAAATCATCGATAAAGGTGATGAAGTAACTATAGCCTCCCATGGCAATAGGAGTAATGGGTCCATAAATGTCTGTGTGAATTATCTGTAATGGTTCCTCCTTCCTAGTCATTTTCTCCTGTCTTACTTTAGCTGTAAACTTTCCCTTTAGGCAATCAACACAAGTGCCAAAATCAGAGAAGTCCAAATCATGCAAATAGTTTCCTTAAACAACCGCTCCATTCTCTCCTTAGAGATATGTCCTAAGCGTTTATGCCACAACATAGAAGATTTTTCAGCAACTCTCCCACGTTTCTTTACAACAACAGCATTAACATCATCATGTGGTTGGTTAAAACAAGAAGAATTAGCAATTAGTATAAACAATCCATCATGCATAATTGCATAACCAACAACAACAAATTCATAGTACAAAACAATACCATTATTTATTATATGGAAAATGTATCCACAACTGTGTAAAATAGAAATTGAAATCAAATTCCTTCTCATAGAATGCACATAAACAGTATCTTTCAAATGCAAATCATGTCCACTACTCAACTTCAAAGAAACTACTCATATGTGCTCAATATTAACATTAAATCCATCTCCTAGTTGTACCATCAACTCCAATTTATTTGGTTTCCGCCTACTTTTGAACTCCTGCAATGAGTTCATTACATGAATAGTTGCACCGGTGTCTAACCACCATGAATTAGGAGGAACATTAACCAAATTTGATTCAAAATAAACAAAGATTTGAGATATACCTTTCTTCTTTGCTAACCAGTTCCTAAACTACTCATATGTGCTCAATATTAACATTAAATCCATCTCCTAATTGTACCGTCAACTCCCCTTTATTTGGTTTCCGCCTACTTTTGAACTCCTGCAATGAGTTCGTTACATGAATAGTTACACCAGTGTCTAACCACCATGAATTAGGAGGAACATCAACCAAATTTGATTCAAAACAAACAAAGATTTGAGGTATACCTTTCTTCTTTGCTAACCAATTCCTAAACTTCTCATAGTCATGCTACCTATACCCATGTTCTTTACAAAAGTTGCAGCTTCCATTAAAAACAGGCTTGTGCTTAGCATCAGAACTCTCACTAGGCCCAAAAGGTAATGTAGGTTCATCATTCCCCTTCTTCTTAAATTGAGGCTTACTCTATTTATTTCTATAAAATTTCATCTTGTCACCACTCTTGTGAGAAGTGTGGTGAATACTGTGGGACTTTCCTTTCTTTATAGTATGCTTCTCTTGAATAAGAAAGGAAATCAGCTCATCAATGCTCCATTCATCTTTCTGAGCATGATAAGTAGTTTTGAGAACATCAAACTCAGATGGAAGACATTTAAACACCTACCAGACCAGATAATCCTCTCCCAGCACAACTTTCATGAACTTCCACTACAAGAAATTGTATTTTTAGTGAAAGTAAAAGTTATCACTAAAGGCAATAATATTTGTCACTATTATTAATAGTATCCAATGTTTGAAATCGTCACCTCCCGTCACTAATGAAATAGTGACTAATTTAAAAAATGGTCACAATTATGCAACACTTTTGTGACATAAATACTGACACTAAAACTTGTAAAATGTATGACAAAACTATATGGTCACAATAACTTTAGATATTTATGGCAAGTTTATTGTCAAAAATAATATAAAGTAGTAACAAATTAAGTCATAACAGTACTTCATTTTATTGTGACAAAATTACCGACACTAAAACCTATCAAATGTGTGACAACACTATATAGTCACAACAACTGTACTTATTTATGACAAATTTCTTGACACAAATAATATAAAGTAGTGACGAATAAAGTTGTCACAATACTTCATTATATTGTGACAAAAGTGTCGACACTAAGACCTATGGAATGTGTGATAACACTATATAGTCACATTAACTTTACATATTTATGACAAGTTTTTTGACACAAATAATATAAAGTAGTGATGAATAAAGTCGTAATAGTACTTTATTTTACTGTTACAACATTATCGCCACTAAAATAATTATAAATAGTGACAAAATATTTGTCACTAATAATTTTTTTATCAGTGTCCATTACTTCTTGGTCACTAATATTTTAATAAAAAAATGTCAACGTCATTTCGTCACAAAAATGAAATTGGTTCTTACAAAAAGTATTATCACTAATGTGTTTATTATTGTCATAAATAAAACTGTCAATTCATTAACGGAATTATGTTAGCTGTAAAAGAAATTTGCATCAGTGGCCATATTGTCTAACAGATTTCATCACAAGTATGAAAGTTATATGTTACAATAATGTTGTCACTAAATAAAGAATATATATTACAATAACTTTATTATTAATGCCTTATCATATACATCTGATATGTGTAACAAATATTCACTAGAAAACCCAATAACTGAAGAGGCTGAGTAGGCATCAATGTATCTTTTCGCCTATAACAGAAAATTACGAAATGACAGAAGGTAACGAAAAGAAGACCGACAGAGATAAACATTTACCAATACACTATCAAAGCTAGATACTGTAATTAAAAATCCAATGTGCATATTTTGCTAATGCATATTTTGTATGCATCTCCTAGAATCTTTTGTAGAACAAGACAACAAACTAGTATGAGAATTACTAATGATAAAGAAGAAACAATGGCACATTATGAGGGACCTATAGTCAAAACATTAACTCCATTTATCTATGTTTGTGCAGTAAACTAGTCAAAGTTCTTGTAAAGAAATGCCTGAGTTATTGCCCAGATAAAAAAACTGTAGATCTAGATATTAGTAGAAACTGGGTAAATAAGAACATTGGATGATGCCTGGAAGGTTTTGATGGAATGAACTATCCATAGGGAATCTTCAATATATAGTACAATTTATCTTATCATACAACAAGTTGCACTTAATATTCAAAGGAAGAGTTGCTGAAGATTCAATGACTAGAATCGATCATCCATTTAAAAAACTAATTAGGACACGTTCTGGCCTATGTTTTTAATCACTTAATGAATAACAATAGATGATAGCAGAAAGAGTTACACATCACAAATATCCATGCTTAGAAGCTTATTTAGTACCTAAGTAGAAATTTTCCAAAATATAAGAATATGTTGAAAGAGAGAGAGGCAGCTTCATATAGGATTGAAACAAAATATTTATCTTAAATCTAATAAATTTAGAAAAGAAAGAAATAATAAAGCACCTGCCAAGAGTTGACGCTGAGTGCATCTGCATAATTGTGTAATCAATTTCACCATTTTGCCTGATTGACGAAATTCTCCATGTTGGCACAAGAAGAGGTATCAGAGTCAGATGGAAGTGGATAGGAAGATTTCTTAAAACTCATGCCAAACATTAATGTTTCAACCTACAACATGTAATTTTGTTACAAAGGAAACAGAGAATGAAACTAAATTGAACTTCAGAAAGTTAAATCATATACCTCTTCAGCGCTTCCTCCACTGTGATCACCATTTAGGGTTTGTCTATGGTCGCCCATAACAAGAAGGAAAGTGTTTTCATGAAAGCCACCTGAACTAAACTCACCATCCAGAATTCTGATAAGCTTTTGCAGTTGAATTTGCGGTAAAGCATTATCAAATAAGAATTAAGCATGCAGGAAAGATTGAAACCACCAGACAAAGACAGCTTGATAAGGGAAACAAGATGAGCTTATTTCACCATAAAGAACAAATGTGCATTGAGAAAGTTCACATGTATAGTACAGTCAACGAATAAGCAACCAATATGTATTGAGAAACTTCACATGTATGGTAGAGTCAATGAAGGTAGGACATCTGGAATAATAGAATACCCAAAATTTGGCAAACTTCACCTTTCAATCACTAAAGACCAACAAAAGCTCAATTTCTAGTTTACTTCTTATATTCTTTCCAAAAAAATTCTAGGCATCAATCTAACATTAATAGCTGAAAGTTTGAGTCATTCCCATGATTTCAACAGGGACTTTTGGAACACCAATAGGTATTAAATTTAAATGAAAGGAAAATGAGGAAGAGTTTAGTTCATTTTGATGAGAAAATTTCACTTTGATGTTTCGCAGATATAATCCACATGGCCCAAGTCATCAAGATAAATTTTATTCTATAATTCTTATAGGTGCAAAATTTCCAATGTTCATCTGCAATCTTAAATTTTGAGTTCAATATATTTCAAAACTTGTTGTACATGATAAAGGGACTGGACCACAATGGCAAACATAGCAAAACCAAACATCAGATCAAAGTCATGACAATAAAGAAGGTGTTTAAGCCACAGTCATGTCCTGATGGTGTGAATCAGTGGAAGAGAAGTCAAGAAAAGACAAATGTTGCCACATAACAAACCAGTGATACAACAAATACGATATTCACATTATTTGTAATTAATCTGATTAAAATTTGATATTTCAATAGTATTTTGTTTTTTGTGTAAAAAAGCATCCACCCTATTACGGTAACGAAGGCCTTGATTCTACCTAAGATGAAATCCACAAACAAGCAACTAGAATCCTTCTGATTAACATAAGCATTATAAAAAAGTTTAAAGATTAAAGAGCCAGAGAAGTTATGGTAGGAAATTAGGTAACTGTACGGCTCAACTGTCTGCCAGTTGGGCCCACTCTTCTTTTTTCTCTCCCTCATCATTCTAGAGGAGGATGTATCAAGGAAGCCTTTGAAATCTTTACCATTGGATCGCTCCATACTATCTTAACATTAACCGTAAGTTTGATATACTGATTGTGTCATGAAGATAAAATAGTTGGGGAGAGTGGAATAAAGTGTATAGTTCATAAAGCACTCAAACTATATGAAACTTAATAAAGAAATCAAAAAGATAAATCAACGAAAACACCAAGCGCAAACTTGTCTTAATCAGTCACCGCAACAACTTACAACGTTTCCACTTTCTTTCAATATCAGTCTATACATCTAATAGGCAATTTAGTAAAGTAAAGCAATTAATAAAAGACATAAAACAAGTAGTGCTTCCCAATAAAATACTCTCCTAAGATTCACACTTGATCACGCCCCAAAAATTTATTATCAGGAATAAACTTTTAGATTAAACTCAACGTAGGCTTTTTTTTTCCTTTTTTGTGAACTTGAGATCCATCATCCCCTGAAACTAGCAGTGTAAGGTCTCCATAACTTGAAAATCAATGAAGATACCCAACCAAGATTTAACCAAAACCCCGTATCAAGAATCTATTTGTTCTTTAGATCTGCTTCTGTTATCAACCCTGCATGATCAATAAAAGAACATAAATAGACAATAACCCATAAACAGTAGTTGGGAATAAGTAGCTAAATTAAGCACCAACTTATGCAAATCAAAGATGAAGCGAGATGAGATCTGGGTAGATCTAGGTAGAGAAGAGATAAGAATAGAGGGAACCTGAAGGGATGGAGAGAAGAGATACAAATAGAGGGAACCTGGGCATATTTGGATCCTTGTCTAGCCTCAAAGTAAAAGATCAACATAACAAGCACCAAAAAAGGGATAAAACAAAGAGTGAAAAAGGAAAAAAAAGTTCGCAACTTGAAAAGAATCGGCTC
Source organism: Erythroxylum reticulatum (assembly GCA_025504915.1). Lineage (NCBI taxonomy): Eukaryota > Viridiplantae > Streptophyta > Magnoliopsida > Malpighiales > Erythroxylaceae > Erythroxylum > Erythroxylum reticulatum. Next base: position 6,571,860 of record JANSVA010000217.1, read on the forward strand.
ACCAGAAACAGAACCCATATGAAGTTTGTTGTCTTGATGTTGGATTTGGACATCACCTACGTATATATATATATACCAAACCCCAAAAACATCAGAAATAGTACAGGTGCAGGAGGCACACCAAGATCTTCCATGGCCTCATACGACACGGTGGCTACTGCCTCACTGCTCGCGCTGATATCAACGAAGTACTGCTTGACTTAGGAGAAGGTATAAGAAAGAAAGGCAAATGGGTGACGGGAAGGGGAACAAATTATAGCATCTCATTAATTCCCTTGTTGCATCTTAGCTATTTTCTGTTTTTGTTTTCTTACCCCTAAAAATTCTTGTTTGTTTGAATTTTTTGTTTTAGTTTTTTCCTGTTTTCAAAAATTATGAAAATTATAAAAAGTGATTTTTATTTTTTCCATAATCTGATTATCTATCATTTAAATATATATTACTTAATTATTTAATTTTTAATAAAAATTATGAATAATTTAATTCAACATTATATTTATATATTTAATAAATTAAAATTAATTATC
>JANSVA010000217.1:6580652-6597023 GCA_025504915.1 Erythroxylum reticulatum
TAGATATATAAGTGAGATGTTACGGACAAGAAAAATAGGGATTATCAATGATGAGATGTAGTTGAATGTGACGAGTTAAATGAGATAAGATTAGAGAGTTTAATGAAATAATATTGGTAGTTGAATGGTTATGCTCATGACATTCCATGTTTGTACAAGGTAAATTTCAAGCTTTCCATAGGGGAAAAATTTGTGTTTTGATTTCAGGGGAAAATATGTATTAATTTAGGTTGAATTAGACAAAGATTTCTCTTGAAAGTTGTATCTTATCTTTCTACCTTTTCATTTATATAAAATATGAACTTTTTGGACATTGGAATTGAGAGATATGATTATTATAAGTTTGTGATATTGCATAGGATGGACATTCGGGAAAGCTACATTGATTTGAAATTTTGACCATTTTTTAGGAGCAATATCTTTTTTTAGCCTTCATGGAAGTTTTATTTTAGAATTCCTCTTCGAAACGGTTTTTGAATGACCTCAATTTGATATCTCTAGTGCAAGTTATGCCCTTTTTACCAATACAGGTCGGCAGAAGAAAAGCAAGAAGGGGAAAGTCGCGATTGCAACCCCCACTGAACATGTTCCACTCTTTTGACCATAACTTTGTCATCTGACCTCTAAATGACCTGATTTTTAAACTAATGGATTCCTAACACATTTATATCTTTCTATCCATAAAATATTTATATCTTTTGGTGTTGATTTGGAAAATATTGACTGAATCAAAGTAAGGGTATCATGAACTGGATATTTCACTGAACATACTTCAGTATTTGGATGATATATTGAACTGTAAAGCTCCAAATAAGATGATTATTATTTATAAATAAACTAGAGACATATAGATACAAAATTTTGTTTCAGTCTCTAAGACTTTCAATATCTGGAGGGAAGTTGAGTATAATGTACTGTTTTAGTTTAATAACAACCCAAAAATATTTGAGGTATAACTTTCAGATTTATGAACCAAATTGAATGATTTTGTTGTCATTAGAAACTTAAGACAATGGGGAATAAATTTTTGGAAGAATTAAAATTGTAATTCCAGTTTGAAGTTTCCAAAAATCTATTCTGAAATAGGAGAAATGAGTTTGTTTTTGATGTTTGACTGGTGTGGGCACGTCACCCTTGTGGGATGAATGTTCAGGTGTCACTTAAGACGTTAGACCCGTGACTCACAAGGGCAGAGTCCCAACACTTAATGAGCAACAGAATACTACTTTAGTGTAAGAATAGTTCAGAATTGGGGCCTGACACTCATGATATCAAAGAATGAAGATGAACCGATGTTGACTAAACAGGTTCATTGAAACAACCTAAAAAGATAATACACACACTCAAGTCTTATCATATTCCACAAGAGTTGGGCTCCAGAAATGGGGTCCAACAACGACATTATTGATAGTATGAATGGAATTATCTTTTGCAGAGACTTGTGCATTCCTTTTCCCATGATAGAGACGGTGGAAGCATCTCAAAATTTCACAGTATCATGAAAAGATTCATCCAACTCGAAGAAAGTTGATTTATTCCCACACATGTGATTGCTGTAGCTGGTATCAAGCTACTATAAATTTAAGGAAATTTTTTTGGGATGACATGGCATCAAAAGAGAAACCTCTTCTTCTTTTTCTGCTTCTTCCTTCTCTGCAAAGTTAGATCTTCCATTGTAATTTTTATTTAAATTAGTACGACATTCAGAATGATAATGACCATACTGATGGCATCGGAAGCATTCCACTTGAGATTTTTTATGCCTATTCCTTTTTTAAATTACCGCTTTTTATTGCCTGTTCTTTCCCTTCCATTTGCCTTTCTCGTGATTAGCTCCTTTCAGAAATGTTGTTGCCTTTAATGCTTGTTCCTCCTTGTTTTGCTGGTGTAATTTCTGTTCATGAACCAACAAAGCACCTTGCAATTCATTAATAGAAAGTTCATCAGTATCATTAGATTCCTCAATTGAACAAACAATATAATTGAATTTTGCTATCATAGAGCGAAGAATCTTCTCAATAATGGTAACCTCTTCCAATCTTTCACCATAAATCCACATCTTATTTGTAATAACCATCTTTCTTGTGAAGAAATCCATAATCGATTCTCCTGCATTCATGTGTAACTTTTCCAAATCTACATGAAGAGCTTGGAGCTGAGCTCATTTAGCCTTCGTCATCCCTTGATACTTCTTCTTCATGGAATCCCAAATCTGCTTGGAACTGTCTTTGCAAATAATGGTTTCCCAGATTGAACGATCAATGGCTTGAAACAAATAATTCTTTACTTTGAGATACTTCAACTTTAGAATTTTTATTTCTGCCCTTTGTGCATCTGACACTACTATGCCTATGGCTGGTTCTGGTATGCCATTTGAAACCACTTACTAGTATTCTTTCGGTCTCAAAAAATTCTCCATCAACATGTTCCATTGATCATAGTGACCATCAAAACGAGGAATGGTCAGCTCCACAAAATTTTCTAAAGCCATTGTTGTTTACTGCTGTAAAAAGAAAAAAAACTAGGCACTTTTCACTTCACCAAGCTCTGATACCAATTATAGCAATAAAAGATAACAAAACTAAAACAGAGAGATATTGAAAAATCAAGAAAATACTTTATTATGCACTATAAAAGCATTTACAACAGTTCCTTTATATAGAAAATTAAAATAACTAACTAATGCAAATGACTCCTAAGATGAAGGAAACAACTTAATCACAATCTTAACAAACTTGACCATAGATAATTTTAAACACTATCTTTGACTCCTATATAGTAGAAACAAACATGAATCCACTAACAACCTTAAACAAATGTTGTTAACAAAATGAAATATAAAAAGAAAGGAGTTATGATTAAATATCATTGTTTCTCTTTAAGTTGGATGTGTACCGGCCATCCTCTTTATTGTAGTGATCCTAGTCTATAGAAGCAAGAATTGCTTCATCAGATTCCGAATATCTCCGTTACTAATTTTTGAAATCAACACTCAAGGTACCGTTCTGCTCACACATTAAGACAGTAGTAAGACCATTCAATTTAAAACCATTATCTAGTTGTATGTTTTTGGTGTTGACAAGATTTATCATGCTCAGTATTAGCCCATCTAGTTGTATGTCCTCTCAATAGGGATCACAATTGACATCTATTTATCCATTGGTGGACTCTGCCTCAGTTTGTGTTTTGCTTTGATTTCCTTCGTTCTTCGAAATATTTTCATGGATCTTTGAAGGGCTTACTATGCCATTCATTTCCATTTCATCGTTCATTCTAGTCATTCTTATCCTTTTGTAAAGTTTCTGCTTCGCATTCTGGTCGGCATTTCTTTCTACGCAACATAAGGGTTTTGTTAGGCAATGTATATATTTTTATCCTTAATGAATATCTATATAGTAGATAGTGATATTCTAGGAGATTTCTTAGGTGATTGTTTCCTTGTATAGCTCAAACACTTTATATATATTGGCTGTACTACGTGATTGAAGGGTGGTTAGGGTTACACAAAACGAAAAAAACTAGTGATAGGCAAAACACTTAGAGATATAGATGACAAAGGATGGAGAACTTACAAACTAAAAGATTGGTGGCAATGATAGCAAGAAAGAGGAGTGACGATAGAAGATTAACGACCCCTCATCGCCCTACTTCCTGAACAACTCAAATATTACAGGGCTAAATATCTATGGAGTTGCTCTCAAAGGTGAGTCAAATTATTGTGAATGGGCTACGACAATAAAAAATGCTTTTTGGGCAAAACGAAAATTTGGTTTTCTTGATGGCCCGATAAGATAACCTATTGATTATAATGAAGATTTGGAGGATTGACTTAGTATGAAATCGATGTTAGTAGGATGGATTATGGCTTTGATTGATGTTAACTTACATTCTAATATAGCTTATATAATTTGTGGGATGATCTGAAATTTTGGTTTGATGATGGAGATGCTATATGTGTGCATGAATTAAAAGAAACTATAGAGAATTACAACCAAGTAGGGCAAACTGTGACTAGTTATTTTAGTTGTATGAAAGCTTTATGGGATGAATATGATTGCTATCATAATATAACCCAATGCACTTTGGTGGAAGTTCATGTAACTTAGGCAAGCAATATTTGGAGAAAGTGGAAATTGAGAAAACACGTTAGTTTTTGTTAGGTTTGGAAGGAACAATGTTTGGTAGTCTTAGAACCAATATCTTGAGTATGGAGCCACTTTCTTTCCTTTGTAACTCTTATCAAATGTTGATAAATGAGGAGCGATATGAGAAATTGAGTCAAGTACTAGAGGAGAGAGATGAAGCTATTGCCTTTATTGTCCAAGACGGAAGGGGTCGTGGCAGTTCAGTGCAAGGGGGAGACAAGGAGAAGGTTACATGCTCTTACTATAAAAAGGATGGATATGATGTAATGAATTACTTCAAGCTAACTAAGAAATACGCTAATTGGTGGTTCAATAATGGATGCTGATAAGGCCGAGGTGGACGAGGTGGTGCTCTAGGTGAAGTATGTGGTGGGATAGAAATACCCTAATTGGTGGTTCAATAATGGATGCTGTTGGGGTCGAGGTGGACGAAGTGGTGCTTAGGGTCAAGTATGTGATGGGATAGGTTCATAGGCAGCCATGGAAAATGTTGTCCATCTAACGAATTTTCAACTACAACTGTAAGTAGTATCAGCAAGGCCGCAATAAAACAATCATCAGTGCCCATACTTACCTAAGAATAATGAAGTGCTTTCCTTACTATGATAAATCAAAGTAAGCAAGCTCAAGGCCCTGAGAAATTAACGGGTATATAGATATCTGTTTATTGGCTTCTTAATACAGGGCCTCTTTTCATGTGATTGGCATAAAATTGTGTCCTGTGGACTTGGCTAGATTACCTCCTTGTCCAGTTATTTTACCCAAAGTTGAAACCATGAATGCTACTCATGTTGGATGTGTGATTTTGGGTGATAAAGTTTGGTTGATCAATGTTCTTTATACGCCATGCTTCGCCTACAATTTGATTTTGGTGGGTCAACTTAATGATGTAATAAATTGATATGTCATATTTACTAACAATTTTTTTAATGATATACGACCACACTTCAAGGATGTTGATTGGAGTGGGTGAACGATGCGGAGAGGTCTACTACTTAAGTGGTGCAAGGTAAATGCAAGCACATTGGGTGACTAAAGTAGATACCTCTTATATATGGCACAAGCATTTGGGACACCCTTCTTCTAAGATAGTTCGTCTGCTTCCCAAGTTAGTTAATTTTGGTGATGTTCATGATCATAACAAATTTTATGATGCTTATATGCGAGCAAAACAAACAAGAGATGTGTTTCTTGTTAGTAGTAGTCGGGCTTTTACTTTTTTTAAAATGGTACATTGTGATGTTTGGGGACCGTATAAAACTCCTTCATCTTTTGGGGCTCGTTATTTTTTAACTATTGTGGATAACTATGCTTGTGGTATTTGGATTTACTTAATGGCTGAAAAAAGTGAGGTAACACAAATTTTTATAAATTTTTGCTCAATGGCTCAGACTAATTTAATACATAAGTGAAAACTGTTCAGAGTGACAATGATGTTAATAAAATTAGGGTGACCCAAATCCACAGATGACCCATGACCTACTAAACTTATTGGTTGTTAATGGGTATTTTATATTGATTTTAGATACATAATTTGCTGAAATCTTGTCCATTTAATGTTTAAATTGCACTAATTAAGAGTTATTTGTTTTAATTTTAGGTACACATTAGATTTGGAACCTTTCATGTACACTCTCACTACCATGCAAGATATGGGCATTCATTTAAATGTGGGTTGAAGCAATGTGAGTGTAGCGTGTGACATGAAGAGGGGCTGGAAAAATAAAGAGGTGTGTGACAACTACACGTGAGTGAGTGGTGTGTGATGTGCGGTTGAAAAAAGAGAAAAATGTGAGCTGAAAATATGTGAGACTTAATTAAAAAGAATTGTACAGCAGCTGAATGGAGACAAAGGAAGATGGTTGCGGCAAGAGAGATGAAAAGAGGGATAGGTGTGAATGGGGGGCGTGGACATTGAATGGAGAGAAAACAAAATAATATAGCTGGCGGCGATGCAGAAGGTGAAGAGAAAAACGTGATTATAGGCATAAAATAAAGGAGCTGAAATACTTGATACAAAGAAACGAAACAAAAATGGTGGTAAGAGACAACGAACTAGCTACGTTGAGGTGAAAAATAAAATAACGAAGCCAGCAGCTGTGCGTGAAGTGCAGGTGGCAAGGAAAGAGAGACTCCATTGATTCATAGCATTAATGTTATACCACAATTAAACATCTCTCCACTAACAACATTGCAACATGGTGAACATTAAAAAATAAAGCAGCTACGTTAAGGTGGAAGAAAAGAAACGTGAGCTGGTGGCTTGAGAATTGAAGCAGTTATGGCAAGAGCAAAAGAAGACAACTGGGGGGAGTAAAGAAACGTTGAGCTACTAGTTGGATAATAAAGAAATGTTGAGCAGCTGGTTGGATAATATAGAAACGTTGAAGCTGGTGGAGATAGTAGACGTTAGCAGATGGACACACACGTTAGCTCCACACTTCCACATCGAAGCAGCTGGTGGAGACACCAAAAAAAAGTAGGAGGTGGCAAGCAACGAAACGTAGACAGCTGGTGGAGTTGAAGAAGCTGGTGGCGTGAACAACGAAGCAGCTGGCTCCACTTATTGACGCAATCTTCACTCATTTCACAACAATGCAAGTAGCTGGTTAGATAGAAAAAATAATGTTGAGCTGGTGGCATAGGAACAAAACGTTGGCAGCTGGTTGGATAGGAAAAAATAATGTTGAAGTAGCTGGAGAGCAATGTAGCAATCCCCATTCCAACAACACACACTCCACTCTATTCACGCAAGCTTGAAAAGGAGACAGCAACTTGACCAAGGCTTTTCGATCCAGCTATTACTGAAATTTAATTTATTTTTATTCCTTATTTATTTTAATTATATGAATTTAATCAATGCAACCATACATTGTGACCATGATTTATGTTACATTAATGAATATGTATGAGTAAGTTTTTCTTGGGTTAAGGTTAAGATTGATATTGGATTAGGATAATTTTTATGGTATTTATTTTTGCTTGATTGAATGCATATTTAGTCCTAATTTAGTATGATCACCTAGATTAAGATCTTAGATGATTTAATGTCATAACCAATGGGATTTAATTTATCAGAAAATTAATCAAGCGAATACTTGAGACTAAAGTGTAGATCAACCTTAGGATCTTGTGTGAGGATACCTAGGATTAATAAACTTAGTATTAGGATTCTTACATTGAACGCCTTTTATTCCGAATTATCTATGAACCAAGTGGGTGACTCGGATTTATAAGAGAACGGAATTCCATGAATATTGGGTTCGACTTGCTTAAATGAAGTAATTCCTAGATCAATTCATAGTTACAGTTTTTAGTGTCCAATCCAATTGAAATCCAATACCTTAGCCAATTTCTGTCATTTGATTAAATCTAGTCATTTTTAATTCATATCTTGCATTTTCATATTTCCTTTATTTGCTTATTCTATTTTATTTTATTTTCAAATCCATCAATTCTTGATCCTTTGAGTAATTTTCCATCGTTTAATTAAATTGTCTTACGTGTTGGAATTCCCTTAGGTACGATATCCGGTTCTTACCATTTTTTATTACTTGTCGACGGGGTGCGCTTGAGTCTAATTGGTCTAGATAGAATTCAATTTATATTGTTTCGTTTAGAAGAAAGCATTAGTCAAACTCACTCATACCACATATTTAGGACTAAACCACGTGACCTTTTCAGTTTTATTTCTTTTCTTTTATACATAACACTAAAAGCTTCTACTTGTATTAGTTGTCAATTCTGTTACAGATTCCATAACACAGTAACCAACAACATTCTTTTATTTCTTGTATAAATTTCTCATCTGTACATATTCAAACTATGATGAAATAAGAAAATTTCTTCATCAACATAAACCTTCTTTTCAAATGACATTGAGTTTAAACCTTTTGGGTCTTATTTTGCAAAACATGGAAATTTGCTTCAAACTTCTTATATCGATACTCCTTAGTAAAATGAGAGGGTTGAAAGAAAACATAGGCACATTCTAAATGTAGCTCGAGCTTTGTGTTTTCAGGCTCATCTTTTAGTTAAATTTTAGGGTGAGTGTGTTCTTGCGGCTAGCTACTTGATTAATCGAACCCCTTCCATGTTAAATAAGGGAAAGAGTCCTTATAAAATGTTGTATAGGAAACCCCCTTCGTATAGCCATGTTTGTGATTTTGGGTGCTATCTTATCAACATTTTTGCCATCGAAACCGATACAAGTTTGGTTCACAAAGTCGAAAATGCTTATTTTTAGGACATACTTATTCATATAAGGGTTGAAAGGTTTTTGATCTTGAGAGTGAACACCACTTTGTATCACGTGATGTTCAATTTAATGAGAATTGTTTCCCATTTACGCTGTTTAGGTCCACTCCCTCACCCTTTTTTTCATCTTCTAAGCTTCCATTTGAGTTCATACGTTGCACTTTGGATGATGAATTGGATGAAGGTACTGTTGTAGGTGATACATCACTTGCTAATCCTGCTGCTTCTTCTCCTGATGTCACCTTATCAACTTCGGTTCCTTCTCCTGGTGGTTTCTCTCTCGTTAGTACAGCTTCACTTAAGTTATATGGTTATGGACTTCAGTAAAAGAAACCTATGGTGCACTTGTATGATTATGTCTGCACCAATGTAGTACGCATTGACCCCCTGTCTCCACCTCTCCATCAGTGTCCTCAAGTATCTTGTATCCTTTTTATTGTTATGTAAATTATAATAATTTTCTACTCCAGATCATGCCTTTCTTGCGACTATTTCAACAAAAGTTAAACCCAAGTCATACCGTGAGACTATTTGTCAACCCCATTGGCGTGAGGCCATGGGCAAGGAAATTGAGGCTCTTGAACAGAGTGGCATAAGTATTGTTGAGGATTTACCTCCTATTAAGGCTTCCATCGGTTGCAAATGGGTTTATAAAATTAAATATCTCTTTAATGGTACTATAGAACGACACAAGGCTCACCTAATTATTTGTGGTAATAGTCAAATTGAGGGTATTGACTACACTGAGACCTTTTCCTTTGTAGCCAAAATGGTGACTGTCATACTATCTTAGCTATTATGAAATTCTCTAATCCTTTTTTTCTTGAAATCTGGAGACAGATAAACAAGACAAGGTCAAGATGAAATTTAAGTAACAACACATTAATATCAAAATGGACATTTAACTCCCATATTCCTATTTGAACTTATGAAATCATATATCAGGATTATTAGGCTGTTATGTCCCTAGCAACTAATACCATAATTTTGCACTTATCATGTTTAAAATATAGTAAAGTAAATCATATGATCAATCGACTAATGGTTGGAGTATATATAAGAATATATTCATATATAATATTCAGTAAACATGCAACTTATTGTAATGCATAGATACATAATGGCTCAAAATATATCTTTGGCATTTTAGCGACAACCCAAATGCAAAAGGCACAAACTGAAGGGGTATCTGTGCTCAATCTTAGAAGAATATTCAAATCCTTAAAACTCTATCTCCTATGGTTTTAAAACAAGTACACCCACGATCACTTTATACATTATAAGCAAATGCTTAGATAAGTCAATGTACATTCATTAATGATTTCCACATAAGAATTTCATAATGATAAGACTAATCTAGAAAGGGAAAGGAAAAACAAGCTATTTGGTTAAATCCCAATCATTCTTTGAGTATGTCCAACTTAGAGGAAGAATGGCATCCAAAGGAAGTTTACGCCACTCTTCCTGATCCCTGCAAAAACATCCTGTCAATTCAGCATTAACTAATTATAAAATAAATTTTATAAATCAAATTGAAATTTCTCCATTTTAATTGACAATTCAACCTCCAGATATGCTGATATAACATCCCATTACCAACGTTGAGGCTAGAACAGTATATATATGAGAGATTAGAAAATGCATTTCATGCTAATGCATTATATGATATGCACATATATATGAATAGTGAATTTTTGCACATGAAAATAATTGTACATGCATTCATTGATAATTTTGGGTATCATTGTTTATAAATGTGATTATATTGAGAATTGTAGTTTTTATGTGATGAAAACTAATTTGAACAGTATGTTTAGTGATTTAGAATTTTTGGTGAATTATAGGATAGTTTCTAAAAATTTGGATAATTTTTGGACTAGGGAAAATGCCAAGTGACAAGATAAATGATCAATGGTAATAGAATTTACTATCAATTGATAATGAAATTTAAATGACTTTGGGATTTATTGAAAAGTGTCATTGAAAATTGAGAGACAATTGGAGTAAGAATTGGAATTGATTAGACTAGTTAAATAAGAGAGCATAGTTTGAATTTGTAGAAATTGAACATGTGGCAAGTGACAAGAGTCACTTGCTAAACCATGCCTTAAAACCCACCATTCTTTCAAGTTGAAAGACCAAATTTGTTTGTCTCTGACGATTGTCTTATGCTTTCTTCTTCTTCTCCATTTTCGTTTCTTCACTCACTCTTACCTCTCCTACGTTAAACCTTGCTTCCATCTATCAATTGCTACTTCCATTTTGTTGCTTCTTCATTTACATATGAAAAATCAAACCTTCTAACCTTCAAGATGATGATCGTAGGTTATATGTGAAGCTAGAGTTTAGTGAGGTTTTGAAGATTTTGGAGCTAAATCAAGTAAGTAGCTTGTTAATCTTCATGGGTATTGTTAAATGAAAATAGAATGATTAGAAATGAAAGATTGATGACTTGATTATATGAGTTTTTATGTGAATGTCGTGGATGATGGAAATTCTATGTAAATGTCCTACTCTTGCATATGTGTGATGGGTAATAATTCATATATTGTTATAGAGATGATGTTGAGGTTGAATGATCATCAAAGTGGTGTTAGATGAGTACTCAAAATTGTTTATGAATGGGTAAATATATATGTTCTATTTTTGTGGTTAATGATCAAATATAGATCATGAATTGGTTTGTGAATAATATTGAGTTGAAATGGAGTTGAGAATGAAGAGTAAATGAAGTAGAAAGGTGTATGCTTTGTTTTGGTGATATACGTATATGTGTTTTTACTGTTGATATATATGAGTTTCTTGGGTGTTTTGATTATGCGTCGTAACGCTAGTCAAAATAAAAAAAAACTAGACTACTACTATAGTAGTGGCGAGTCTAGGTCGATCCCACAGAGAATGTGTGTAAAGTTTATGAAATGAAATTAACCAGTGTTTAGGTTTAATAGGGGGTTTGATTTTTGAAAAAAGAAAATAAAATAAAACTAACTATTAAAAACAAATTAAAAATCATGAAAAAAATGATAAAAGTAGGGAATTTAGTAGGGACCCGGTTCTTTGGTTCAATCTCGGCCTACACCCTAACTAAGAATATTTTATTAATTTGTTGTTCTTTAACCTCGTCTAGCAACTATTAATTGTGGGTTAATAATTAACCTGAGTTTTCCCTTAGGTTTTGTTTAATCAAGATACGATCGTTAATTAAACCTAAGCACCAGACAACCTAGGATACGATCTCTAGATTTAATTAGGTAGTAGCATTATGAATTAGGAAAACCGATTAATTAAGGCAACAGTCACATAAGGTGCATCATTTAACCTAGGTCATGTTATCCCTAATGATTACGAATCATTAGTCGCTACACATTAATTTCAACATAACAATTACGAATTATATCGAAATTCTAGCAATGGTTTTGCAATTAACGATTCAATGAATGCATTAAAATTATCAACTCATAATACCCAATGGGTTCATACACAAATAACCGAATAATAATGAAAATCCGATTATCCATACACAATATCCAAATCAATTAATATAGGATAACACAGTCAATTCCTAATGAGAGAAAGAAACAAAAAATAATAAAAAATACTTAACAGGATTGTCGATGTTGATGTCACCTCTGAACAAGCGTCGGGACGTCTAGCCCTTCATGGGTCTTTCTCGAAAAAATGCTTCAACTCTCATTCCAATCCCTAGCCAAAAGCCCCCTTTGGTTCATCCCATTTACGCAGCTCTCTAACTTCACTGTAGCTTCTCACTGTTCACTGGAGCTTCTGCTCTCACTGTTCTAAAGATGGGATGAATAAACATTGTGGGTTTATTGTTCCTCACTACTGCTCACGCCTACCTCTTGCTATGCTGGGTCATACCTGGGCAATGTCTCTTCTAGCTACTCTAAGTCACAAGCTGCAAGCCGCAGATGCTGCTTCACGCCCCTGCTACACCTCTACTCCTCCACTTTGCTCCTCCATTGTAGCTGATTAGAAAAATACACATCCCACTCTTTAAAACCTTGTTCACTCTTCAAGACTCCTACTTGAGCTTGAACACATCTGTCTTGTGTCGAACACATGCATTGCGTTCAACGCAAAACGGTATACATTGCGTTGAATGCATACGCCTGCGTTCAACACAAAACACAGACACATGTGTTCATTTAATGCGTCGTGTCTTCCTTCTTCTCTGTATTGTAACTCGGTAATTTCCTAGGTCATGCATAAAGGGTTGTCGTTTTGATCTTAGGCTGTCTTGCTTCTGCACTGTCGTTTTCTTCATGGATTGCTATCGTTTTTGTTTCATTCTAGCTATTGTCTTATTTCATTTGTCTTAGTTATCTTCTTTTATGTTTTCTTTCAATTTTCTTCTTCTTGCTCCATAAAGACAAGTAAAAATTAATCTTCGAAAAATGGCCCATATGTCGTGCTTTCGACTTAATTTAATTTCTTTACTTCCAAATTGTACCTAAAATCATATATGAACTAAAGTGAGTATCCTAAGCATTTTCGTATCATTAATCGCTAAGTGTAAATGATTAAATATATCAATAATTAAACACATATCATGTTTTTTTTTGGATGAATTAAAATGAGTTTTGAGTTAAGGAAAACACAGAGTAATGTGATATTTTGCTAAAGAAAGGATTAGATGAGAGAAAGATGTGTTAGGTGTGAGATGTTGGATGTTGAAAAATCTAGAAAAATGTAGCAGTAATGCTTCTGTGAAAAATGTCGCGATCAACTCTTTGGTTCACCGCAGCCCAATTGAAGGATTTCCTCCCTGGAAAAGTTCTCCGTGGGTAACTCTTGGGTTCACCGTAGCCAACTTGTAGTAATTTGAATAGGAATTTTCTCTGAGGAAAAATTTATCGCAGCCAACTTTTGGCTTCACTGCGGCAAACTTTCCTGTATAGTTTAAACATGCTTTAGTATTTTAACAATATCTTATTCTATAATTATCCAAATGGAGTGATTTGTAATTTGGAGTAAAATAGAGACATAGACTTACAAATTGTCTCAAGAAAATGAGTTTCAATTCAGTGTTTAAGAATTTCAATTTCTGGATGGAAGTTGAGCATAGGATACTATTCTAGTATAAGAACAACTCGAAAATGTTTGGGGTATAACTTTCAGATTACTTAATGTAATTGAATGATCTTGATGTCATTAGAAAATTAAGAGATAGGAGAGCAATTTCTTAGAAGAAAGTATTGCCAAATTACTTCATTTGCATTGTCTAAATGATCAAGAACAATAGACCCAAAAGTTAATTTTTGAAACATTTGAAATGATTCATTGGGTTGTGAAATTAGATTCAAAGTGTTTATTTGATGTATAAACCATAAGTATAAATAAACCATAAGTATTAATGATACTTATGTGAGTTTGGGAATATGAATGTTTACATGACGAGAATGATAGAGCAATACCTGGGGTTATCATGAACTTGCATTGTGCATATTTCATATACATACATGTGCATTAACAAACACTTATAATTGTGCAAAAGGGTGATATGTTTATATTACTTGATATAATGGAGAAATTGGAATGTCAACATCTAGATGCTGCCAGAACTTCCAGGCCTTGGCTTCGAGAGCAATCTGTGAGTAACCTAGATGGTCTCACTTAATTAATTGTTTGTTTTATATTATGTTGAATTATCGAATGAATGTGATCTGATTGTGTTGATTCCAGAAAATGAAGGTCTAAGGCTTCTGATGAATGGATGTGATATTGAAGTTCTACTTGCATGTGAATGAGATTAAATAAATGTTTTCTGAACGATTTTTTGTTGAATGTCAGACCAAGTCCGATGACAAATGTGTTCTGAGTGTGAATGTGAAATCAAGTGATTGATTGAGAATGTGCTAAAGTGAAGTATTCCAATACATTAATGCATTAAAGATAAAGGTAGTTGTGACCAAAGTCGCCAGCATAAAGAGTTTAAAGCTTAGAATGTGATAAGAGCCCCTAGCTCAGTCGTGAATGTACCCAGTATCCAGTAAGGGATATGGGACATTATCTAATACAACTCGGTATTCACAAGGGATATGGGCTAGTAAAAAGATACTCGGTTATAACGATAATAATAAAAGAAAGTGAATCTCACGAGCATTGCATATACATTTTAATACGTATTTTTGATTGATTAAATTGCATTGTTACCTTACGTATATGTAAAGATGTGAATTATATGTTACGTGCATTGATGTGATGTATGTGTTAGACCTCGCTTCCAGAGCCCAACATTTAGAATCATAAAACGTGTGTTAGACATAATCATAGAATGTGAGCAAACACATTTCTTCAACTTCAGAACAGATTTTGGGAAACCTCAAACTGGAATCACAATTTGACATCTTCAGAACCTTTGTTCCCAATTGTCTTAAGTTTCTAATGACACTAAAATCATTCGATATGGTTTAGAATTCTAAAAGTTAGGGCTTATTCTAATTAACCTCATTAGTCATCCTTGGCTCATCTTCATTCTCTGATACTGTAAGTGTCGGGCCTTATTTTCCTAATCATACTTATAATGAAGCAAATATTCTATACTCAACTTCCATATAGATATTGAAGGTCTTAGGAACTGGGTTAAAATTCTATTCTTTCAGATCATTTATAGATCTATGTATCTAGTTTATTTTCAAATATGAACCTTCTCATTCAGAGTTCTATAGCTCAACATATGCTTAAAAACCCAAAGTGTGTTCATAACCTAGTTATGCCCCTTCGATCGATCCCACATTTTCCTTCCATCAATCTCTTTCAAATTGACCTAAAAATCTACAATATTTTTTGAGAGATAGGAAAATGTATTCGGAATCTATTGCTTTAAGAATCATTTAATTTAGAGGTTGGGTTACAAAGTTATGACCAAAAGAAACAACCATGCTCATGTCCTCAAGCACGTTGTACCTATCTCATAACAATTAGCATAACTTTCACTAAAGATTTTTTATTAAGGTTTCCTTTGAATGGTTTCAAAGACCACTTGTAGATCTACAACTTTTATAAAGACCTTGAAGGCAAATTCTATCATCTAGTGGGTTAAGATGGGACTAGACGATAGGATTAGATGAATAGTGCACCAAACAATATGATGTCATTACCAGACGATATGACATTATCAAACGATACATCCTCACTAAACGAAGTGTCTTCACTAGACAAAATGCCCTCATCAAAAAATTCGTCCCCACCAGATGATCTGTCCTAACCAGATGAAGCGTCCTCATCAGACGATCTGTCCTCACAGATGATACATCCCCACCAGACGATGTATAATCACCAGATGATACGCCATCCCAAGACAATACGTCTTCACCAGATGATACGTCCTTATAAGAGGATGCGTCCTCACCAGATGACACATCATCACCAGATGATACATCTTATACTCCTAAGCGTCTCCACTTATACCGTTGGAAAGCTACAAAGATGATCTAAAACGTTCTAAAAGACAAATTTGTCTAACTCAGTATAGATTAATCTAGATTTTGCCTTAACGTCAGAACGTGAATTTTTCCCTGTGGAAGACTTGAAATTTTGCATTTCACAAACTTGGAATGTCCCGAGCTTAACCATTCAACTACCAAATTGACTTCATTAAACTTTGAAATCTCAACTCATTTGTATCATCACCTTTAACTACATTTGATCAGTCACAATTCCTATCTTCCTTCTCGTAACATCTCACTTATGTGTACACATATATATATATCAACGATTTATGCTCCAAAATCATCTACTCAAGATGATAACTTCTTCATGTATATCTAATTTTAACTCACATCATCCATACCCCATTCACATTTCATTAACATCAAAAGAATAAAGTTTTACAAATCTTTAATGGCATTCTAAGCCACATTCTATCATCATCTCAAAATCTCAAATTACAAAAGGTCTTTGAACAAACAAACTTCTTGCTTTCCCAAAATCAACTCAAACTACAAAA
>JANSVA010000217.1:6601784-6621709 GCA_025504915.1 Erythroxylum reticulatum
TATTTCATAAAGATTGCTTTTGAATGATTGCAAAACTGCTACATGTTTCGATATATGAATTTTGTTGATGAATTTCATAATAAAGATGGAAATACATTGAAATATTTTATGTTATGCCTTGAAACATGTCTTGGCATTTTGTCTAAATGAAAAGAAGAAAAAGCATGAAAGCATTTGATGAAATGATTGAGCATAAAATGAACATGTGCTTTGTTTGGGCAAGAGAGGAACGTTTCGTTAGTCACGTGCACGTCGACGTATAGCCTTCTCTCGGCTGCACACTTGAGGCCACGAGATCCTAAGAAATCGGACTCGTATTGTCCACGGTATGAACTTCGGTTTATCCGTTTTGTTCCACGGAACTCTCAAGTTATGTGTGTACATTGTATCTTTGCATAGTCATAAATGATGCATAATTGAGTGTTATGTGATGATTTTTTTTAACTATGAATTTTGAACTGAAATTACGAATGTGGTTGAGGATTTGAAAACTATGAGTTGAGTTAAAATTTTGAATTTGACTGAGAATTTCAAAACGAAGAGTTTTATAAATTCATTATGACTTTTATACGACAAATGAACTTTTCAAAAGTTTTGCTTATTATTTATTATAAATCGTTACCCACGAGTTGTCAAGCTCACCCCCTCTCTGACCCCTCTTCAGGTGATAGTTAAGAAGTCGAGTAAGCAAGAGGTGGAGTAAAAGAGAATCAAGACATCACTCCAAATTTGCTTATTTTATATTATGTGTTTTCAGATTATGTTGTAAGGTAGTTTAAAAATCCATTATAGTTTTGAGAAACCCTTATGTTTTGAGGGTATTGAAGTGTAATGATGATGATTATTTGTGTGTAATGTATTAAAGAGTAAGATGAAGTAAAGTTACACCTAAACAAGTCTTATGATATCTGCAAAAGGTCGGGTTCCGGAAGCGGGATCCAACATAGCATAATTGGGCAAACAACATAGCTAGGTTCTCATGCAATTGCAATCCTATCTAAGGGTCTCGAATTACAACACAGCTCACCCAGAACATTAAACTATGCCTTAAAGCAATATCGATAGGATAGTGAAAACTTTAAAGACATAATTCAATGAATTAAACAAAAAAATTAGAAACCACAATGATAAAGACAAATCGATAAGGTAAGTGCATCATTAAAATAACAACATCACAACAGCAATTTGTAATAATTGGTCTCATGATAGGCGAACTCACAATTACACAAAGTGAATTACAATAGTCTAATAACATTCTCCAATATTGTTCCCATAGGTTCAATTAGCACTACAATTACAAAATTAACCATAGTAATCATATAATATAACATTATATGCATAAATGACATCAAAATTAATTTTAGCACATAACTACATAATACTGAGAGTACACAAGACCCCATAAGCCTAAATAATACTAGAAACATAGACAAAAATTTTCAAGAAAAAATTTGGAGAGTACAATATATTTTAAAAAATAAAATAAAATTTCTAGCTTTCAAAAACTTCGAGAAAAAATACTATAAAATAAAACTGGACAAGCAGAGCAAACACGAAAAATTTAGGAAAAAACGGCCATCAGGCATGGTAACACGCACCCACACGTGCCACTGCCGTTCGTGGGAGAACACCAGCTAGGTTGGGCTGTGTCTTCCTCTCCCGGTTGACTGGTATTCGGGTCGCTTGACCTGATTAGGGAAAATGACTATATCTTGCTCGATTTTGATCCGTTTTCAACAAAATTGGTGTCGTTAGATTTAGAATTTAATGATCTATGAAAGCCCTCAATCACTTTCATGAAAAAAAGCTACTAAATAGGTTCGAAAAAAAACAAAAAGGAACAGTTATGGTTTGCGCTTTTCAGTTCTTGGCAGACAACAAATTAAACAAACTTACTATACGCTTTGACACCAAACCGAAACAAATCAACACCAACAAAAACGATTTCACAGAAATAATTAACAAACTAAAAGCAAAATTCTATAAAAAAATTAATATATCTCGAAATTACCCAACAAATTAGCAGTCACAATTAGGGTTAACTAGCTCTGATACCAATTAAGGAAAATTTAATACAAAATTTCATATTAATTTCATAACTAATCAAGACAATTGATTAACCCTAAGATTGTAACATGTTATGTTCAATAATTGTATGGACAAATACTTGAAAATTGTGGAATAATTAAATTCATTGTTGTTTTTTATGAAGTGACATGATAAAGACGTAGAAGATTGACTACTACTATTCCAAACCTAATCAACAGAAGCACATATACAATTCTCAATGGGGCGACTATATTTAAGATCAGCTAACAGTAGGGCCTCCAGTGCACTACAAAATATGAGCTAAGCCTACCCATCATAGCAAACCCATGAACACAGGCCTAATGACACGTTAAAGAGAGAAGTAAAAAGTCCAATTATCTTGACATCAAATTAATCGGGGTTTGCACAAAATTATGTTTATTATGCTAGTCGACAAAATTCTATCAAACAAGCCACAGATAGAACCGGACATTGTACTCAAAACCACCTCAGCATATACTCGGCTGTTATTCTTTCTCTAGTATATGACCCTTGTATATAATCATATCAACCGTCTTTAGCTTTTGCCAAAAGCTATGAAGCATCGAATGGAAAGATGAGTGATCCTGATGAAAAGCACACATTCTTCTTTCCACCAATAAGCTTGTAAATCCTCTATAACATCCTGTAGATTTTTGCACAATAGAAGCAGAAATTGACTACATCGAATCTTTGAAATCAAACGGGGATTTACATCTTATATTCTGGTCAATATCAAATAATGGCAAAAAGATGAACGTACCTTCTTCAAGGTGTGTGCGTAGATGCCCCCTTCAATGCTTTCTGCAACCACAAAAATTGTAGGACGCGGGATTCTAGTATCGTGACGGTGGAAGATGAGTGGTTCAGACTCATATGCGTCTTAGTTATCACTTTTTTGCTTCTAATCTCCCCATTTTCTGCTTTAGCATAAGGATATTGGCTCAACATTAGAAGGGATAAAGAAGCGTAAAATTGGGCTGCTTAACAAATATCAGAATACCCGAGTTCGATATTGGAAGACTGGAGACCAAAAGTAAGATACCTTGATTCCAATTCTGAGGAAGAGGACTTCAACATTTTGTTCAGATCTGACAACAGTGAGAACTATTTTACTGCATAATAACTTTTAATTTGTATTATGATCCAAAAAGAGCAACATTTCATTTAACGTACACTTTCTCATTGGCAAGGTTCTCGGGTTGGCTAGGAACCTGTACAGATGATGATGTCTCTGATATTCCTTCTTCCTTAAAACCAGCATTCTCCCCTGTTTCTAGCATCCCCATCTTCTTGCCGTCAAGAATTTTCATTTTTGTATCAACTTTTTCAAGGTTCACTTGTTGAAATTTTGATTGCACCCCATCTTTAGTCGCACTTTTCTGGGATGATAAATCTTGGCTTAATGTCTCCTCAAGAAAAGGAGCATCATAAGATGAAGTTGGAGACTGATCGACCAAATCTGTTCGTGAATCTGGTGACTCTTTACAAAATTTCTGCTTGGTTACGCAAAACCCAACCCTAGAGTAGGTTGGAAAATCTTGTGACTGCATGTGACTGGATGGTTGACAAAGGGGTATATCTTCCTGCTGGAAACTGCCTGAATTTCCACATTTAACCGGACTATCGGTCCTTGAAACATTAAAAGTATATTTAGCTTCAAGATGTGGGTCAGAGAAAGTAAATGAACTCCAGCTATCTTCAGTGAATAGCTTTGTGGCTGAGAATAGATACTCTGTTTCTGAAGCTTGACATGCAGAACTTAAACCCAATTTCCTAGCTGCTGAGCAATGTTTATGATGTAACCAAGTTCCAGATGGTCCAATTGTCTCCTGAAATGACAAGTTCAGATTACAGGCAAAATTTGTGTCTGACTTTGCTGGCATGGCTGTAGTTTTTCGCGCCATCCATATGTCATCGGCTTTCCACATATCATCCATATTTCTTGGCTGTGTTTCTTTGCCCAGAATGTTATTGCCATTAGAGTGGGTGTCAGAGCTACCGAAAGTACTGTGACGTATGCTACTGCTTTTCACTGTAAGGTTTGACAACAAAATATAAGTGGTCTCATCTCTCAAAGTCACTAAAAATCTGAAGTTGGAACAAGCCTGGAACCATGAGCTATCTTATAGTAAAGATTGTGACCTCCAGTGGATGAGCATGATTCTTCACTGCCGATTTGCAAGAGCAAATCAAAATGTCAAAAAGAAAATGAAATCATCTTACAGCATGTAAAGGGTGCTGGATTGAGAAAGCTCGGACACTTACCTCAACGAGCTCAAGTTGTCTCTTCCAGACTCTATCTTGAAGCAATCAGGCTGCTCAGCTACGTCGCCAAAACAGAAATTTACCCGAGCAGACCTATGCATGCCAAACAAGAGAGTAACCAACTTTATACCCTCAAAATATGAATGGGAAATATTAGCGTAGGGAATAGAAAGCACTAGGGATCATGAATACATCGAAATGAACTTTCTGACAGTTCTGGGATATGAAAACCATTTATACACAAATTAGAGAAAACCTAGATAAGGAAACTCGTTAAACTATTGTGCCTAAAGAGTCTAGATGTATCTTATCAAAGGAGATATATCACGTTACCGCACCTTTTTTTAACGCACCTTGCCCTCTCAGAATCTAGAAAACCAAAATCGTCATCCCACATTTGGTGGTTTGGATCAGGTGAATCTGGTTCCCAGAGAGGAACAACAATCAAAATATCAAATGTTAGACCTGTATATTGTTTCATCTTTAAGTTTCAATAGCAGAAAGATATAGTATTCAGGGAGAGAGAAGTAATGATCCAAATGACACTTGATGAAAGTAAAAAGAAAAAGAATGACAAAGCTCTTAACAACCGCAAGGATAGTCAAAAGCATAATGGAAGAGAGTTCACAAGAAATAAATCGACAAAGAGAATGGCAATGAAATTAGAAAATTAGTTGCAGAATGATGATTGGTAGTGATGTTTGACAGAAAAGTAAAGCACGAATTACATTTTCCACAGACATTATCGCTACTGGTATATGTACTATGGTGGTGGTGTACAAGTACTGTGTGTTTTAGAAATCGAGTATCGAGTATCAAACAAAACACCAAAGCTGTAAGATCTACTATATGTTTCTTGTACAATATTTAAGATAGCAGAGACAAAGAGCACCTAAGATATTGAACTGGGTTGCTCCCAAAGCATCCCTGCACAGATATATATAGTGGTCAAGCTCCGAATGTTTGCCTATGACTGGCAAACAAAGTCAGATGTTAATACACCTTTTCTTAAGCCAATGGGGACTTTTTATAGCATAATTCGGTTTCTGAAAATCAGTACAGATGCTATCCATTTGATATGGCCAGTCCCTCCCAAACATATCAGCTTCACTCCCATAAAGAAAGTTGGTATTCAATAAACCAGAATGAGATGAAAAAAAAGTGAAAAGCAAAAGAGATAGGAAGAAAAATATAGAGAAGAGCTAATCCATTAGAATGACATGTATAATTAAAATCAATTGAAGCAGCTCTTCAATCTCATCCCTATAGCTAAAACTTTAACTTCTAGAACCAACACAAGAAGTTACCAGAAAATATATTTATTTTTTAAGACAAAAGTCCACAATTAAGAAGCCAAAGAGGAACATAGGAACTCAAATTCACACTTGCTTTTTATATTCACCATCACAGTTTGACAGGCACAAATTTATGCCAAAGAACCCGTGGTTTATTTCTGTAGGGTTGCTTCTATTCTTTCCACTAGAAATTGAATTCAATGTAGGGTTGCTTCTATTCTTTCCACTAGAAATTGAATTCAACTTTTTGCTGTTTAGAATTTTCACCCGGAAAGGACGAAATGCTAGATGCATCCTCAAAAAATGGATTATGGAACTCGCATATTAACAATAATAAATGAAAGAATCCAAAAATTTGAATGCCACAATCTGTTACATTGCTTATGACACAAAGCATGATAGATTGATAGCTTATTCAATACACGAAAAATCGATTGTCAGAATATTCAGTTGAGAATACCATCCATAGTAATGTCATTGTCATGCTCAGTGCCAAAATATTCTTTTCTGTCATTGAAGGAGTCCCATATCTCAGCACTCTGGCCGTTGAATTGAACATGATCTTTGAAGGTGCTCAACTTCTTCCTTGGCCTGCTATGCAAATCCTCAATCCCTGTCAAAAACTCAAGAGAACTGCCACCTAGATTTGTGCATGTTTCTTGCATTAGTGTATCCTGCATGAAGTATGCTGCCTAATCAGGATACAACTTCGTCAAAAGTACAAGAGAATAAGAAAAACAAGATCGAGTCATATAAATAAAAATCTTACTATAATGTGTAATCTCAATAGTCACTCAAAACATACTGTAGTTATTAGAACAATTAAACTTCAATATGAAGCAATTGCAAATATATAACAGAACTGAAGTTGAAACAAGACAATTTCATTCTAGTTGCAGAAATTATATCGAGAGCCAAAGAATCATTTAAACAGAAGTACTAATTTCGAGGGTGGTAACTTCACAACATCAAATAAAGAGTTACCGAGCCAATAAAAAAACGACACAGCAGAATTTTCACAGACCGTTGAAGGCTATAATCGTGATAGAGATGCATTTAGTAGTTTCTTACTGCTCCAAATCCCGGGTCATCCACCACACGAGGAATACTATTTGATGTATTTAATCTCCCATAAACCATTATTGGGGAGTAGACACATGAGGTATATCTGTTATTGCTGGCAAAAAAAATGTCAGATTAGCAATATAAAGTGTGAATTTCATTAACTGATTGTCTAAAAAAATTCATCAAATTGAAATTATTTGCATGTTGTAAAGAAATTTTGTCCTTCTTATCATATCATGATGAAATAAATAAAAAAGTTGTTGCATGCAACATATTACATCAATAAGCGAAATTTCAGACTGGTCCCAAAACTGCAGGCACTGATGTTCCATTAAATCAACAGATAGTTACAACTAGAATCCTAGTCTACTGAAGGAACATCGAGTTAAGAAATTATCTTGACAAAAGCTTCTTTCAGCAAAGTAAAATTAGATGCTGGTGAAGCATTAGAAACTCTTCCAGGGAAAGACTGCAAGGATAAATTACCTGTTAGGTTGAGGTGAGTGGAAAGGCGTTTCTGCTCCCACTTTACCCAAACCTGACTTGCAAAATCGTTTATTCCATATTATGACCAGTCATAGGACTTGACCTAGATTAAAGTTCATCAAGACAACCACTAGAAATGCATCATCTGAGCAATTGAGTAGGGGTTGGTAAAAAATGCATGTATTTTTTACATTACAGCTAATACGAGATAATTAAATAGAAACTTAAGTTTTTTTCATGATAAGTTCCAGAGAATAAGCTTCCACAAATTGCATGTCCCTGGAATAAACAAAATTATTTCTGGTGAACCAAACAAATGACCTCTATATCTTTCCACTGAAAGAACTGTAAGTTGTTTGAATAACTTGATTAATTTCTCCATCTTCACTTATCTATAGTTTTCCACTAATTTCTCAATCTTCACTTATCTATAGTTTTCCCTTCCATACCTATTGTTAATTATTTTGTGCCTCCTACCTCAGGAAATAATGCCTACTCCTAGTTGAAACAACTAGTCAATGACATATAAAGTCCAGATACTTTGCAGATGTTTTTGTAGATATCATTTTATGCCACAATATCCACATGTGGCTAGATTTATTAGTACCAAATGGAAATGGAAAACATCAAGGTATTGATCGGTAGAAAAGTATTCTTCCTGTTCTAAAACAGCAACATTGTACCTTCAACTGAAAATGCAACATGAGTTTCAGCTATCAGACTGTTTTCTAGTTTTCCATTTGGTTCACCTTCCTCAAGCAAATCCAAAAGCGAGAACTCTGAGAAAAGAGCAGAATTTTTCAGGTACAAGTTGAAAAACAAAGGGTTATTAACACTGAAGGAATTTGTAACCAAAGCACTCTAAAAATTAGTCATGAAGCAAATAGTGGAGAAGTATCCTTATCAAAAGCCAGAATGGAAGTGAACTTTCTGTTTGACAAATATCTGGTGCTTACCTTGTTGATTAGCTATCTTCTGAGGATCCAGTTTCTCATGAACTCCATTACAAGCTCCATTTTGATTCTCGTGCAAGCTAAAAAGAACCGTAAACAAATTTGGACAAAGCAATTCATCAAGTCGGAAAACTAACAGAAACAACTTGTCAATAAGAGCATTCCAACCTATTCAGCCACAATCTAAGAAGTGGCTGTTTAAGTTTAATGTCAATCACAAACTCATTTTTGGAATCAGATTATCATTTTGTACTAGTTCATTTCAGTTTACAACTCACAAGCAGCATTTTCAAGTGCGATTTAAAAAGTGTTAATTTTTGTGATGCATTTTCATACAAATGTCTTCACTCTTACTTTGGTGACACGGTCTCCGCTTGATGGTCTGATGGATTCCCTGTCTCACAATAATATAAAGGTAAACAAACATCTTATACCTCTTAACATAGTCAAAAAGAGTATAATGAGACAGATTGAAACAAAAAGCTCCAATGTTATCAATTACATCCTATATCAGATATGCCAGAACATGTACTTGCTTCCTTTGGCTCAAGAGAATCTGCTGGCTTGATACAGTTGGCAAGAATTATTGATGGATTATTGATGCAATACTTGACAGCAGAATCACTGATCTCGTCATTCTTGCCTTATATGTTTGAACAAAAAGGTAACATAACACAACATGAAGTCCCCAAAATTTCCAGAATAAAAAATAAAGAATGCAAAAATGGATTAAGCAATTGAAACAAAATGATAAAGAACCAAGGTTTATTGAAATATCCGCAGGTCATGTCAAATAGAGAAAAAGGTATGTTTGTTTATATAACGACCAATGTCAAACTGCTCCAGGGTACTAACTCATCAGCTAAGTGAGGCATACAACCTATGATTGATAATCTGAAAAAAACCAAATGTTTTGTAGGAAATAATATAGACTGCAAGTTTTTGATGACTAGGACATCTCAGACTAAAATTGTTTATGGAAAACAGAACCATGGTACACAAGATGAGAAATTATTTTCTCGTTATTCCATAATCTCCTTTGCAGAAACAACGATGTGGTTGGTAATGAGCTCTAATATGGATGACAAAAAAGAAACAACATTTCTAGAATACTGGAAAACTTTTAGCTAACTGTTTTCCTTAAAACTGTAGAGCTTGTAACAAAGCAGAAAAAACAATTAATTAAAGCTGCCTGCTGAGGTTACTTGGAAGAATTGTTTAATATCATAGGGAGTGATATAAATAGTAGGGACTTCATTATCAGCTTCAATGGTCAGCTTCATGAACAGATCTTAATCAAATGTAAATCATAGAATATGACTCAGAATCCTTATATGTGAAGTTAAGTAGTTAAATCAGGCAGAGGAATGATGAAAATGCTATATTAGATTGACAAGTCTTGTACGTCAGATACCGTCAGGACAATGAGAGCCACACTCCTGAGAATTTGTAGAGAAATTCAGAAAATTGAGAACATCCAGCGAGCGACACTTTGTGTGAGTTTGCGCCTCTCCATTTGATCCTGCTCCGAAGCTCTTCAAATTAGCGGTCTGACGGAGTTGCTGTCTCCTTTTTTGCTCAAAGTATTGCTTTTGCCTTGACAAAATTAAACAAGACCAACAACAAAAAATCATTCGAATAAAAAGTCATCAGTAATCAACAGAAATGCGATAGTGAGTTATAAGTACAGCAATCTAAAAAGTCAAAAAGGTAAAGTTCCAAAATGAAACCATACTTCTTATATGTTGACTTCCTTGACTTCAAGAATCTCACGGGGACATGAGGAATATTCAAATGTCAGAGCCGAGTAAAACCTCTGAAGATTTAGTTTGCTATCTAGAATTATGCGCTTTTAACGTTCAAATGTACACTAAAACACATACATAATTTGAAGTTTAGTAGAATAATTAGATCAAAGTCAATCGAAACACTCACTATTCGAGTATTTCCATACAAATGATTCAGATTAATGAATTAGCAAACAGAGAGGAAAGACGAATGAAACGTAAACTGAAAACTTACAGTGGAAACTTTTCTTCTTGAGCCCCCCATCCATTGCAACATTTTCGATCATGTCCTAAAGAAATTCGAAAACAGCATTCAAACAGTTCATGAAGGAAAGAATAACTAAGAGAATCTCTTGCAGGAAGCGAAACAGAGAAAGGAAGTAAAAGCTTGCTATGATGACGAATTGAGAGAAAGTGGAATCAGGAGCTTCGAGAAGGCACTTGACCGCTGGAAGAAGAGAAGTAACTGACTTTGTGCTGTTGAAGAGCAAGAACACGAGACCACACAATAAGGACAAGCATTCGGTGCATTTTTTCACCTTCTTGTCTTTATCTTGTTAGAAACTTTTGTTTTGAGTAAAAGTTTCGGTTTACCTTTCGTTTTGGGTACATTACAAATTGTTCCCTCCAAGCCATAATACCTGAGGATAATGCACAATTTTAATTGTTTTGTGAAGAAAACAACAAAATAGATCAATAAAATCTGTGAAATGAGAAGTTAGATTTTAAAATATATATATATCAACAAATTTTAGTAAGTACACGGGGTCGAATCTCAGTTTGACTAAAATTTAACTTGAGATCTTTTAAAATTTTTTAAGTTCTTATCCTACTCTCCATTTTCAAACATTAGCCACTAGAAATTTTTAAAATTAAATCTAATACATAAGTTCACTTTTTAAAAAATTTTTAATTAAGTAAATTTATAAAGTTATTTTAAAATAGAAATACAATCTCATATATTATATCATAATTTATAACAAAATTTAATTAGATAAATAACTATAAATTTTAATAAGATCTAAAAACATAATATAATATTAATATTAATTAATTTAAAACCAATATTAAACAATAATTATAAGTTAAAATATTAATATTAATTAATTTAAAATCAACATTGGACAATAATTATAAGTTAAAGTATTTGCCAATTATTTTAAGTATTAAGTTGAGTTTTTTATGTTGAATTTTAAATTTTTTAAACTGAAACATGAAATGAACTCAATCTTAAAATTTAGAATTTTTAATTTACAATTAGTGCAAGACACTAAAAATTCATTCTAGCTTGCACCTAAATAAATACGCACGTGGTTTTATTGTGTGAAAATTTATTTTGAAAATTCATGTGAAGAGAAAAAGGGAGCAATGGTTTGAAGAAACGAATTTTACACAATATTATAACCATACAAGTGATATGATGTAAGGGGTCAAGCACTTATCAAAGAATCAAAAACCTGTCAAAAATAAACGATGAATTCTGTTTTATCAAATCACTAAACTTTCTCCTAATCTATCTCTAATGTACATTATGTATACAAAATTGTGAACTTTCCAGTTTAACATTTCTTCTTATAAGTGATCTTTGAGGATGTGACAGACATTTTCAATATATTTTTCACTTTATGAAATGCGAGATTGATTGCTTAAACAAAAGTGACATGATTATCGCAATGTAACTATATGCGTTCTTTACGAACAATTCTCAAGTCTTCTACGAACACCCTTAGCCACCTGAGCTCACTTGTCGTCACAAATATAGCCCTATACTCCGTCTCGGCTAACGAATGGGAAACTATGCCTGTTTCTTTGTTGATCGGCGACGTTCATAGGATAACAAAACATTACCTAATTCAAATAACAACAAGCTCATAGCTTCAAGTCATTATTTCCCTTAAGCAAAATTTCCATAGCTTGGAGTCTTCTTTAAGTAATGTACTACACGGTGGGTTGCATCCAAATGTTCTTACATGGATCTTGCATAGAATACAAGAGAATATGTACCAAGTATCTTAACTCTAATCGCGTGGTGGTGAGATATATTACATGCCATATCAAGTGCTTATACATTTATTAGTCTTCAACTATTTTTTTAAAGAATAAGAAATATATTAAGCTTTGAAAGGCAGTTCAACACTACGATCAAAATACACTACTAGCTCTTACCTCATATCAGTGACTTTCAGAGATTACAAAAGAGACTTGAAACATCATAAACTAAACATTGCAAAATGTATATAGGTATTGTTTATCCTGGAATTTGGATTTTTGTAAACTGATTTGCAGTATAATATGCTCCACAAGCTATTTGTTGAATTGTTCCATTGATAGGTACTTGTCTTGGAAGATTTTGTAGTTTCTTTCATCTTATATTGCAGTGATTTGTGAAGATAAAGCCGCCCAGAAATATTTGTGAACAATGCTATTAGAAGTTATATATTGTTTAAGTACTAGGAGATGATGTTGTCTAGATTATCTAACTCTAAAGTTATCAAGCACTTTCTGAGTTGTTCATGCCATATTCCCTCAATATAACTGCATTTAAAGAATAAATATGCACTACTTTCCTCAGCCTCTCGACATAAGGAGCATCAATTAGCGAGTTGCAGGTATTTAGCAAGCTTATCAACTATTTTAAGCTTCTCCTTTATTACAAACCAAAGTCTGATTGCATCTTGGGGATTGAGGTAACTTACCTAGATTGCCTTGGCCTAAGATACTTGTGGAAGGTCTTCAAAAATTAGCTTCTTGTAGAATGAATTGGAGAATTTTCCATCATTAGCAATCCTCCAAATGTATTTGTCTTCATCTATATTGAGGTGTTGTTGGTGGATTTCATTTATAAGGGATTTGGGTAAGGATGAGTGCTAAAAAGTTTCCTTCTTAACTAAGGCTGTTGAGACTGAAGCATTTTGTTGGATTGATGATCTGAGGGTTGCAACTTCATTAATATTGATTAGTTGTGTTCACCCCTGGAATTTTTTTTAATGAATAAGCATGATTAAATTAATTTTGAGGTTTTAATATATTAAATTATCTTAGAGTTAATTAGCATGTTAATGTGAGTAAGATATTATGTTATAGGTTAAGGGAAATAAAGTGTCAGAATGATAAGATTTCATGAAGGGCATTTTTGGAACATCAATTAAGTTATAAAGTCTTAAAACATTGAAGGAAGGGCAAAATGGGAAGAAGGAATTGTAGGCTTGTGTTTTAGAAGACAAAAACTTCGGTGAAGAAGAAGAGAAGAGAGAGAAGATGAAAAATAAGAAAGAAGGCAGAGAGAGTGTCAGTGATTGAGAGAAAAAGGAGAGTTGAGCTAAGTTTTAATTTTACTAAGCCTTCAAGAGGGATTTTGAGAGTTATCAAGGAGGGAAAAAGAAAGAGAAAGATTAAAGCTTTCATTAGAGTTAAGAAATTCATTAATTAGTGAAGATTCAAGGTAAGCTTATGCTAAATCTTTTGGAGTCTTAGAAAGATTTTGGTTCTAAGAGCGTAGAAAATGCATGTGTTTAAGTATTCTAGGATCAATTCATGCATGGGTTTGTTTGGGTTTCCAATGGGAGTTCTTTTTGAATGAGATTTTATTAATATTGAAGGGAGGCAAGAGGAGCAAGAGGAGCAAGAGGAGAGACATCCTTGAACAAGCTTTCAAGCAAGGAGATTTAAGGTGGGTTACTTTTTTATAATTGAATAATAAGCCATCAATGTTTCTTTCAGGAAAATGGAAATAAAATTGTTTCAACTACTTCAAAAATATGCATTTATTACTCTCTAAACGTTTTGAGAATGTGTTGCATATTTTGCGTATAAATTTTGGTTTGACATATGAAAATGATTTTTGAAAGGATATTAAGCTTAACAAACCAAGGTTCTGAAATGGGCCTTTTGGGCAATATGTTTTACAATTATGGAAATACATGTTATGTGGGTTTGTGGTGGTCCCCTAAGTTAAGTCAAGTGCAATTTGACAAAAGGGCTTCTCCCGCCCTCCCGCTAGTAGCTTGAAGCTCCTTCAAGGACTCCTATAAGTTCAGGGCTATGTCAGACCATTATGTGGAAATGCGTAGTACGTTCTGTTTTACATCCACCCGAACCATTTTGATATACTTATGTGCTCATGATAAATTGACAAAAGTGATGCATACATAATTTACAATAACGTGAAATTTTGCATTAGAAATGGACTTCATAAATGGTTTTTCTTGTTATCAATTATAAAATTGTTACCCACGGGCTTAAGCTCAACCCCCATTTTCCTACCCCACATCCAAGTGATGAGCAAGATATCGAGTAGACAAGGGTTAAGGCATCACTCCATTTTTTGTATATTTTGTATTTGAAGCCAACCTTGTAAAGCAAGGCTTTAGTTGCATTTGAGCAAACCTTGGTTCAAGTACCTTTTGTATTTTTGGGATTGTAAGATATTAATGTATTTTTAGCTTGAAATGCCCACTAAAGCTTTGTAAAACTCGAATTTTGATGTGAATGAAATACATATACATTATGGTTGTTTATGGCATTTCAAGTCTTTATATAAAAATTTCAAGTTCTCATTAGGGTAGGATTTATGTTTTGGTTTTGGGGGAAAAGTTGCTTTAACTAGGCTGATATAGGCAAATGTGCCTTCTGGAAAGTTGTAGGTCTCTCTTTTAGCTTTCCATCGGTATATAGTATAAAATTTTCAGACTTTTATGTCATGAGTTATGGTCCTTAGAAGGGGAGATACTTAGGAGTATACATTGGTATCGTCTGTAAAGTTGTATCGTCTGTGATGGCGTTATATCGTGTATGATGAAGTCATTTATCTTAAGAGATGCGTCGTCTGTAAAGACGTATTGTCTGTGATGACGTCATATCATCTATGATGACATCATTCGTCTTAAGAGTTATATTGTCTGTAAAGACGTATCGTTTGTAAAGACGTATCGTCTGTGATGACATCATATCATCTGTGATGACATCATTCATCTTAAGAGTTGTATCGTCTATAAAGATGCTTAATCTTAAGAGTTGCATCATCTTAAGTTGACTTTACTTCATCTTAAAATGACTTTGCTTTGTCTGTCTTTCCGCTTTGTCTATCTTTCTGCTTCGTTTGTCTTTCTGCTTTGTCTGTCTTTCTACTTCGTCTCTCTTTCTGCTTTATCTGTCTTTCTGCTTCGATTGTCTTTTTGTTTCGTCTATCTTTTCGCTTCATCTGTCTTTCTGCTTCGTCTGCTTTCTGCCTATGTGACCTAAACTTCTCCTTCTGTACACTATTGGTCTGATGCTATCGTCTGCTCCATTTTTTGACCCTTCAGACAATAGAATTCACCATCAAGGTCTTTATGGAAATTGTATACCTTGAAGTCTTCTTTCAAACCGTCTTAAGATGGTATTAATCTGATATCCCAAATGACAGTTATGCTAATTACCTCAAGATAGGTGCAATATGATTGAGGTAAAAATCCTGTTTGACTCTTTCAGTCATAACTTTGTTATGGGATCTCCAATATGAGATGAATCTTGTCTCTAAATAAATCAGAGACATAGAGCCACAAATGTTCTAAACAAGTCAAAATTGAAACTCCAGATTGAGGTTTTCCCAAAATAATCTGTCCTGAAATAGGAGAGGGGTGTTGTTTTGATGTTTATCCTAGTGTGGGCTTGCTACCCTTGTAGAGTACACGTTCAGATGTCAATTAGGATGTCAGGCACATGAACTATAATGGCGCGGTGCCAACACTTATGGTATTAAAGCGACTAGGTTTAAGAGTATCCTAGGTATGGAGTGGGTAGTCTAAGACATAAAATGAACATGCATTGTTTTAAAGTGAATAACTTGCATTGTTTTGAATTGTTTTATAAGATTTGAAATTGTTTTATATGATTTAAATTATTTTACATAATTTGAAACTGTTTTTAAATAAACTAAATATTTTCAATGATTTTAAACTTAAAGAGTGGAAAATGCTGCCTCGAAAGAGACTTCGAGGAGTTGTGACTCGATCTAGCTCTCACCAAGGGAGCACGGATGAATCCTATGTCCAGCAAGATGCTGGGACATAGTCTGCTCCTGATCCTAAGGCACCTAGTGTGTAACATAAAGTGCCACCGCCTTCTCCTCCTATGCATGCTATGGACCCGTGGTTCTTTCAAGCCTTTGCTCAGGCTTTCACATATGTCATAAGCTAAGGGTCACAAGTGCCGGTGCTAACTTCAGTAGATAGAAATGGATAGTATGACAAGCTTCACAAATATGGAGCTGTGGATTTTAGTGGAAATATAAATCCAGAAGAAGTTAAAGCCTGGTTGAAGAGGACCGAGAGGGTTCTGATTTAGATGAAGTGCTCTGATGAGGAGAAGCTGGATTATGCAGTTAGCTTGCTGCAAGGGGATGCACTTCATTGGTGGGATTCAGTGCCCCACAATTAGGATATACCTCCAGTGTTGTCATGGAGAGACATTTTGGAAGCTTTCAGAAGGAAGGGCTTCTCGAGGGTCTATATTCAAGAGAAGGCTAGAGAGTTCCTAAACCTCACACAAAGAGACATGAGTATGAATAAGTATAACCTGAAGTTCATCCAGCTATCACGGTATGCGGTCAACATTGTTGCGAATGAGGAGGACAAGCGCCATAAGTTTTAGGGAGGTCTTCATTTGGGGATCAAGGAGAAAGTCTTAATCCACAATTTTTCTGACTACCAACAACTGGTGGATGCTGCACTCCAGGCTGAAAAACTGGAGAATATAAAGAATGAAGTGAGCAGGAAGAGGAAGAACAGGGAGCAGTCTTCTAAGAAGGGAATGAGTGCTCCAATTCCTGAGAGGAGTACAAGGAGTCACCATACTTAGAGTGAAGTGGGAAGTAGTGGCCCTACCAATAATAAGCAGGTAAGGGCAGTTTCAGGGCAAGCCTCAACTATGAGAGGAAGTAGTATGGTGGGGAGGAGCAGGAACATGAACCCCCAATGTGAGCATTATGGAAAGCTTCATAGAGGAGAGTGCTTCAAGTTACTTAGAGCATGTTTTCGATGCAGAGAGAAGGGACATATGATTAGGGACTGTCCCCAAGTAACAAGGGGAGAGGGGTCAAAATTGCAAGCCCTAAGAAGAGCAGAAAGAGGGGGAGCTGGGCTAGTTACCGAGGTGGACAGTTGTGCAGTGGTGAGGAAGGCTAAGGGGTCAGGCTCAGGCTAGGGTATTTTTTATGACAAGAGAGGAAGCTGCAGCCACACTAGAAGTTGTCATAGGTATGGCTCAGTTATTACACTTTACAGTACATTTGTTGATTGATTTTGGCTCCACACATTCATTTGTTTATGCAATTATGATTTTGCATAATGTTAAATTGGTGCCTATGGATAGCCCTTTGATTGTTAATACTCCCTTAGGGAAAAGGTGATAATAATTCAAGGGTATAGGAATTGTGAATTGTTTGTTGAGGGTGCTAAACTTGTAGTAGATTTGTTATCGTTGGAGTTAAAAGGCCTAGATGTGATAATGGGAATGGATGTCATGGAGAAATATTGTGCAAAGTTAGATTGTGGCCTTAAAGAGGTAGAGTTTGATCTTGGTAATGATGAGAAGGTGATCTTCAGAGGGGACCGAAGGACACCATCTCCCAAGATTGTTTCAGCTTTTTTAGCGGACAGGATGATGAGGAAGGGGTATGAAGCCTTGTTACCATATGTTGTGAACACTGATGTGAATGAAGGGAATTTAGAGGATTTTCCAATTGTGAGGGAATTTCCAGATGTGTTTCCAGAAGATCTACCTGATTTGCCACCGGTGAGGGAAATCGAGTTTACCATTGACTTTATTCCTGTAACCGCACCCATTTCAATACCACTGTATAGAATGGCTCCAGTTGAACTGAAGAACCTCAAGGAATAATTAGAAGAACTGTTAGAGAAGGGGTACATAAGGCCAAGCTTGTCACCATAGGGAGTGCCAGTTTTGTTTGTTAAGAAGAATGATGGAACATGGCACATATGCATTGACTATCAGAGACTCAACAAGGTGACTATTAAGAACAAGTATCCTCTGCCCCAGATTGATGATCTGTTTGACCAGCTGCAGGGAGCAAGGATCTTCTCCAAGATTGATCTCAGGTCAGGCTACCATCAGCTTAGAATTAGGGAGTCTGATGTAAATAAGAAAACCTTCAGAACATGGTATGAGCATTAAGAATTTTTAGTTATGCCTTTTGGGCTGACCAATGCTCTAGCTGATTTTATAGATCTTATGAATAAGGTCTTCAAGGAGTATCTACATCAATTTATCATAGTGTTTATAGATGACATTCTGGTGTATTCCAAGAGTGAAGGGGAACATGAGGAACATCTCAGGATAGTACTGCAGACACTGAGGGAGAGGGAACTTTATGTCAAATTCAATAAATGTGAATTTTGGCTTCATGAGGTGGTATTCCTTAGACATGTAATTTTTGAGAATGGGGTACATGTTGATCCGAAGAAAATTGAAGCAGTAGTGAAGTGGCATGCACCCAAGACAGCGACGGAAGTGAGGAGTTTTCTAAGTTTGGCAAATACTATAGAAGCTTTGTGGAAGGATTCTCCATGATTGCTGCTCCACTAACTAGGTTATTGATGAAGAATCAGAAGTTTATCTGGAGTGATGAGTGCTAGAAGAGCTTTAAGGAGCTTAAACACAGACTGACAAGTGCTCCAATTCTGACTTTGCCTTTAGGAGATAAGGGTTATACAATATATAGTAATGCTTCAAGAAAGGGTTTGGGTTGTGTATTGATGTAAGGAGACAAGGTAATAGCATATGCCTCACGAAAGCTAAAGCCTTATGAGTTAAATTATCCAACCCATGATTTGGAATTGGCAGCAGTGATTTTTGCCTTGAAGATTTAGAGACATTATATGTATGGGGTTCAAACGAAGATCTTTACTAACCATAAAAGTCTTAAGGACTTACTGAGTCAGAAAGAACTGAATTTGAGACAGAGAAGGTGGATTAAGTTGCTTAAGGATTATGATTTGTTGACTGAGTATCATTTAGGCAAGGCAAATGTCGTGGCGGATGCCTTGAGTAGGAAATCATCAATAACCCATGTTCAAACAGTTTATTTGCCATTATTGGAAGAGATGGATAAGCTTAGGATAAGTTTGAAGCAAGAGGAACCTGATTGTATTGTTGCTACCTTCAGAGTAAGACTGATACTTAGAGAGAAGGTTAGGGAGTTACAAGCACAGGATGTAGAATCGAGGAAGCTCCGAGAAGAAATTCAACATGGCAAAATGTCTGAAGTGGTAGTGAGGGATGATGGAATCATAACTGTAGGGAATAGGCTTTTTATCCCAAATGTCAAGGAGGTGAAGGATGAGATACTGGATGAGGCACACAATTTGACTTATGCCATGCACCCAAGTAGCACCAAGATGTACAGAGATTTGAAAGAGCATTTCTGGTGGAAAGACATGAAGAGGGATGTAGCAGAATATGCAAGTAAGTGTCTAATGTGTCAGCAAGTCAAGGCTGAACACCAGGCACCTTCAGGCAAGTTAAGGCCCTTGTTCATTCCTAAGTGGAAATGGCAATAGGTAACCATGGATTTTCTGATGGGTTTGCCTAAGACAAGTAAGAAGCATGACGCCATATGGGTCATTATTGATCGGTTGACAAAGTCAGCCCATTTTCTAGCAATTACACAGACTGATTGTAACATCCTGTTTTCTTACAAAAAGGTTTGAACCCTAGAAATTGGTACATGGAAAAAACAACAACAACACATCTCATGCTCATGTATTATATAAGGAGTACATGCATATGAACAGTGAATTTTGCACAGGAAAATGATTGTACATGCATTCATGACATTTTTCGGTATATTCGGTCATATATGTGATTATTATGAAAAATGTGATTTTTGTGTTTGGAAAATAGATTGGAGAGGGGCATTGAGGTTTTAAAATTGTTATGTGAATTTGAAATTGTGGAAATTGAAAATGGAAATTTGTTTGACATATGACATGGATTAAATTAAATTA
>JANSVA010000217.1:6644879-6661885 GCA_025504915.1 Erythroxylum reticulatum
GAGAGTACATTATATTTTTATTAATTTTAAAATTTGGGAAAAATAAAAATAAAATTTCTAGTATTCAAAAAATTCCAAAAAAATACCATAAAATAGAACTGGGCAAGTGGAGCAAGTAAAAAAAATTTGGGGAAAAATGGCCACCGAAGGTGGCCGCACGCTCCCACACGCGTCACAGTGCACGTGGGCGAGGACCAGCCGGGTCGGGCTTCATCTTCCTCGCCCGGCTGGCTGGTATCTGGGTCGCCCGACCCGGTTCGCGACCTAGTTTAGTAAAACGTCCATCACTCCTTAATTTTTGATTTTTTTCAACGAAATTTGTGTCAATAGATTCAGAATTTAACGATCTACAAAACCTCTCAATCAATTTCATGAAAAAAGCTACTGAATATGGTTCAAAAAAATTGAAGAGGGACAGTTATGGTTCGGTTCTTCTAGATCTTGACGTTTACAAAAGACAACAGAAAATTTAGCAACCTACTACATGCTTGAAACCAAACCGAAACAAGTCAACCACATCAAAATCGATTTCACAAAATACAATTAACAAAAAAAATGAAAATCCCCAAATCCCATGAAATCAACATACCAAAAAATACCCAAAATTAGCAGTCACAATTAGGGTTAATTGCTCTAATACCAATTGAAAGAAATTTTAACAAAAAATCTCAAATTAATTTCGTAATTAATCAATACAATTAATTAATCCTAGAATTGTAACATACTAGATTTAATAATTGAATGGATAAATACCCGGAAATTGTGGAACAATTAAATCCGTTGTTATTTTCTGTGAAACGACGTTACAGAGGTGCAGAGGATTGACTACTGCTATTCCAAAATCTAATCAGCAAAAGCACATATAGTTTTCAATGGGGTGACTGTATTTAAAGGTTGGATAGTAGTAGGGCCTCCTGTGTGTTACAATACATGGGTCAAGCTTACCCATCATAGCGAGCCTATGAATACAGGCCCAATGACACATTAAAAGAGAATTACCATTGACATCTAATTAATCGGAATTTGTACAACATAATTTTTATTATACTAGTCCACAATTATGATAAAATTCTATCAATTTTGAGGTTGTTTATTTCTCTAGTAAGTTCTGTTTCCGTATTTCTTGGACACCAAGTTCAAGATTTAGTTCACCTAGTTGTTAGCCTATTTGTCTCCTAAATTGTTATAGTTTGTTTCTCAAGTTTTGGACCAAGTAAGAGATTGTTGGTGTTATTATTCCAAAAACTTAGTTTAATGCATACATTTTTAATGCCTTTTTGGTTACAAAAGTTAATGTTTGACCACCACTCTTAAATCTCTACGGTTTCTCATTTTTATTATCTATTAACATTCCTTTTAATTTTATTATAATGTCATTCCCTCTTTACATTATATAGACATGCATCTCTCCTTCCCCGTAAACTCCCACACATCTTCTCTTCTCCTTATCTTCTCCTTATAGCACACGCATATTTGATCTCTTCTAGTTTCCTTTGTTTTTATTATTTGTCAAAGACAATTTCTACTATACCCTTTGGAGTGCACCAAAGTGGACGGAGAAAGTGTTAACTTTGGGATCGGATTGCGTTGTTCTACTGCATCGTAAAGGGAGAATTTGCGTTGTTCTATTGCATCGTAAAGGGAGAATTTTTGTCTGAGGACAATCGTTTCACGACGCCTTGAATTTAAATAAGCTGTTATAATTTATTTTATTGCTATTTTGCTTACATATATTCCTTTTCCTTCTCCAGTATGATTACGTGTCTTTAGTTTTGGCTTTGGACATGCATACCGATCATCTAAGTTTGTTGTTATTAAACAGCATTGCTTTTGGGTTCGATAAATGCACATATTTTGGCGAATATAATAGCCACATAGAAGACACTTGAAAAATGGTCATGTATATGTAATTTTCTCCAAAGGAAATCATCCGATGTGGTAACATAGATTTGACATCAACTAATATAAGAATTGAAGATGCATTAAATATTTTCCCCAAAGCTTTTTCTATGCCAAAAACTCTATATATTACTTTGTTCAAGGAACCTGCGGACCTAGAATTTTCCATGATGTACTTCCTTACTTGCCAGGTAGACTTTGATTGTAATTGGATGTTTATCATCCCATCCTTACTATCCTGCTGAATCCAATAAATTCATTTACCCTTGTGTTTTATATTGTAACGCATCACTTTCATCCTCAACTGAAGAAAAAGTCTAATTTATGTCATCGCTCAAACTTCGGTCTTGAATTATTCAAATCCAATAGATTCATTCTAGCATACCAAGTCGGCAGATTAGGTTCTGAACCTTACATTAGAGAAGGGAAAAGAAAAACAGGAAGAAGAAGAAGAAGAATAGGTCAAAGCATTTGCAACTTTGTAGAATGGATACGACATAATGAAGGATAAGCCTTAAAATAATTAGACATATTTCTATACTAGTTGAGTGAATTTCATTTTGTACTCGACCAGAAATTAAATAAGTTATTTATGTTTCACAATTAAAATAAATTGACTATTTAATATTCCTCTAATATTTTATAATTTAATCAAATCAGTACTTGTATTGTTCTATCAGCTTTTTCTCCTTTTATTTTAACTCTTCAAAACTTTGTTACAAGTTTAACTCTAATATTATTTTCAACCTCTTTTTTTTTCCCTACAAATGATTGTGTATGATTAAATTTTAAAGTAAAACTTGAAAATTGGAAAAGCACTAATTAAAAAACCAAATACTAGTTTTGGAGCTAACATGAGAGGAAGAAAATTCGTAAATATAATAAAAAAGAGCTAGTTTTCAAATAAATAAAATAATAGAGGTTAATTACTAGTTTTTCAACCTAAATTTAAGATAAGAAGGATTTATTGCATATTTATTTTTTTGTATTTATTACCAAGATATCTATAAAACTAAATCAATAGTCAAAACCATTAAATAAAAAATTTAGCGATCAAGATTTATAAAATAAATTTAGTAATATAATATAATTAATCCTAAGTAAGACAGACTGCCAGCCCAGTTCTACCTCTAGCAGCCGCTATAAATAAGTATTGCGTGGACCCAGTAAAGATGACTCGGTCGAAGTTTCAGAGTACAGCTGTAGTTGACCGTAGAATTGGACTTTTATATTAGTTGGCCCAACATACGTGCTCGCGCACAAAAAATACATCTATACCCCTTATTATATTATTAAATTAGAACCAAGTTTGATGCTTTACCCGATTTTCTTTATAGATTTATTTAAAAAATTTTAAATATAAATATGATTTATTATATGGTGTATAATTATTATTTCATTGAAACGATTATATTTACCTTTTTATATTCTATTTATAGCAATTCATTGTCAATTATTGTAAATAAGTTATATCAAATAATGTTTTGTATAAATAAATCTCAATTTTATAATATATCATACATATTTTATGTTTTTATAATTTATAATGAATATCAAAATATATTGAAGAATAATAATTTGTATAAAAATTAAAAAACTTGAATATAGTCAAGTAAAAATAATTTTATTTTATTACCAATGCAAATTATTTTAATAACAATTCTTATTTCATTATAACATTTTAATAAAATATTTAGCAAATTAGATATTCATTCATATTTATATATAAAAAATAAAACTAAACTATTAAATTAAAACTTTCTATCTTTCACTTATATTTAAACATAACAAGTTGTAATTATCTTACCTCAACTTCTTATTAAATTCTCTCATAACTCTCCTTTTGAAAAACAAGAAACTGAATTAATAACAATTATTTTTGATAATATATTTAAATTAATAAAATATAAAAGTACTAATATTCTTCTAATAATAAAATATGATATACAACAACAACAACTTAAATGAAAAAATTATATATTTTTAAATTATAAAGACAAATATGGTATTTATAAATATAAAAAAACTAAAAAAATTACTAAAATGTTTAAATCTCAATACGATGTAAATATGAGAAGTTTGAAAGTTTTGTATTGTAAAGTTAAAAGAATTACTTAAAAAATGAAATACACTCCTCTTAATAGAGAATTATACTTTTTTTAAATAAATCTTAATTTTTTTCTTATATTTTATATTTTAATTATTACAATAAAGGTTTAATATTGATATGGTTAAATCATATTACTTTTTGTCAGCGTATATATGGGAAGAATATTCATAATAACTCTGTTAAAAGTTTATATTTTTAATAACTATATATATTAAAAATATTTTTATATCATGCTTTAATTTTTATGACATATGTCAATTTGTGATAAATAATAGTTGATTTCACTATAATATACCATGTATGCATGTTTTAAACGTCTTCTCCGCTGGCCTGCGATACACCATAGCACAACTTCATATGCTGTAGTAAACAAAAAGTGCTTTTAAATATAAAATTCTAAAAGAAAAAAAGGCTCTTCTTGATATAAAATAAACCATTAACTTACAAATTTTATATATTGAATTACTATTGGTCTTAACATAATAAATATTTATTTGTAAATAGCATATTCATTTAGAAAAGAAATTATCGGTGTAATTATTTATATTTTATAGGAAATTTAGATTTATATATATATATATATATAAAACGAATTACCATCCTTACATGAACATTGTTATGTTTTCTTTATTGTGTATGATACACATACACATATATATGTGTGTGTGTGTGTGTGTGTGTGTATCATACACAATAAAGAAAACATAACAATATTACCATCCTTACATAGACATTATGTTTTCTTTATTGTGTATGATACATATATATACGTATATATATGTATCATACACAATAAAGAAAACATAATGTCTATGTAAGGATGGTAATTCGGCCTGAGCCCAACCCGACTTAACCTGGTCTAACCCAAAGTCAACAGGCTAGGGCATGAATCTAGATTTTTTGGTTCAATCGAGCCATAAGATAGGCTTAGGATAAGGTTGTCTAAGCTCGGCCCAACTCAGGCTCAATCAAGAGCTACAAAATGATGTCGTTTTGTCAAAAATGATATCGTTTTTTTTTATTTTAAAAAATAATAAATCTGGTTAGATCGGCTCACTCTATCCTAAGCCTGTCGAGATGGGGATCGGGCCATGGACTGGCATTTAGGAGCTGGCCAGCTCGTAGCCCGACCCAACTTTATATATTTTAAAATTTTAAAAATGATGTCGTTTTTTATGGCCCGATCTGAATCAACAACTTTAGCTCGTAGCCCGCTTATGACACAGTCAACTTAGGTTAAAATCATATCACGTTAGACAAATCGGGCGATATCATGATAGTGTTTTATTAGACAAATTGGGCTCAAATCCTTAAGTTATGATACATTTTTTATTTAAGAAATAATACATGAGAGAGACAAGTATGATTAGTGTTTTCATTAAATGAAGTATCTCATTGGTTTTGTTGAATGAACGTGTGCATGACTTGGTGCATTTTTTATAGCTATATGAGTTTTAAGCCTAAGATCATTCATCAAATTTGTACTCATACATATCTTTTTGTTTTGTATATGTTAGAATTTGCTTTTAAACACGTGTTGAGACCACATTTTTGATAAATTTGTATATAAAGATAATAAGCGCACTTAAGATAACCATTTTTATCTAAACAAGCCTACCTTACTTTTTATCCCTAGAAACCAATTTGAGCTTTACCCTTTCTTTTCTTGTGTAATAACCTTGTTATAAGCCAAATTTACCCTTTTTGTTGTTGATATCCTTAAAGATTTTAAACCCCTAAATTGAAGGACTTGTTTAAAGCTTATTTGTATATGATTTTAACTATTTCCATGAAAAGTAAATTAGTT
Source organism: Erythroxylum reticulatum (assembly GCA_025504915.1). NCBI lineage: Eukaryota > Viridiplantae > Streptophyta > Magnoliopsida > Malpighiales > Erythroxylaceae > Erythroxylum > Erythroxylum reticulatum. The sequence goes on from JANSVA010000217.1 coordinate 6,650,696, forward strand.
GATTCAAGTTATAGTGTTTTGATTTTTTTTATAGAGTGGGGGAGAAGTAAAAATAAATAAAATAGAAATCTCTTCTTTGATGTTCTTGTTATAAAAAAAGAAGAAAAAAAGAAAAAAAAACAAAGTGATTGAAAAGGATGTTATTTGAATCAAGTGAATTTGGATTGATTTAAGTTGAAACTTGTGTAGATAAATTTGAATAATTTCCTTCAATTTACTTAACCTAAAAACTATTTTTTTTCATACATTACCTAAGCTATGCTAAAACCATTATCAAGTGCCTTTGATTTATGTATTAGGTTCATTTTTGTTAAATGGTGGAGATAAGACTCTTGAGCAAGCTTATGGAAACAACTTGTTATACTTTGATTTGAGAGTGTAATAAACTCTAAACACTTTGAGTGTATAAAGTGAATTCCTTGAGAGGGTGTTAAGTATTGTTTCACTTGATTTTGATGGAATTGATGAGATATTATGTTTAAATGCTAACAATGTGTCCTATGAGTGCTTATTCTTTCAATTGTTATTTTATCCTAAACCTTTAATGCAAATTAGCATTTGGATATTTCTAGATAACAAGAAAGGAGATGAGAGGTTGTTATGAAGATAATTGATGTACACTTAAGGATAAGCATGAGTTTGGTATGGGAGAATTTGATAAGATGTTATCTTGGAATTATCTTTTTTATTTTGGTGTTTAAATAGGAAAATTAATATTTGTTTTGTTTTAGGAGATGAAAAGTGGAGATTGCATCAAATTGGGACATTATTGGTGAAAATTATGAATTTTAGAGAATGTGGACATATTACTACCGTGGATAAGGCGAGATCACACCTAATGCCAGATTTACTTAAAGAGTTGGAGTTTAGTTAGGAAATTTCTTTCTATCCCTTTTTTGTAGGGATTGAGATTTGTTTTAGATATGCATCTTTGCAAGATAGGATTATATTAGGTTTAGAGTAAGAAAGCATTAAAGAGGGACATTCTTTATCTGTCCAAATCAATCAATCGTTCTTCTTCTTACTTTTCTCTCAATTCTTCTTCTTCTATTTTGGTGTTCGAACTAAAGTCATATATAGTTAAACTCAATTACTCCAATTCAAGGGGTTTCACAACTCTAGTTGTAACATTGTGAGATTTTGTTCTAAACTTATATTCATATTTTAATTCAAGTATTTCTTCTTTTAAGTTCTTATATTTGATGAACGATTAATATTGATTAATTTTAAAAATTAATTTACTGTTGATTGTTCTATTGTTATCCATGAATTTAATGATCCATAATTATCATGAAAGATTGGTACAAGTAGCAAATAGATTATTTATGAATTTGCATATTTAACTTATGATAAATTAGAAAATAGTTGAATAGTTACAGTTATCTCGATTATTTAATCTAGGGTTTAGTTTTTTTCACTAAGCTTATTGCTATCACTTATTTGATATAGAATGTTATCACACTCAGTTAATGGATAGTACGTTTTGGTTTAGATGTTAAGTTTGAACTAATTAATTTAAGAAAATTTGAGACTTATTATGGCTTTTCTAATATCATCATCATCACCCAATCCGAAATCCCGCAGTGAAGCGAGGTCTGGGGAGATCTGATAGTACGCAGCCTTACCCCTATATGGTAGAGAGGCTGTTTTCAGTAGACCCACAATGCAAATGAGACAAGATAAGAATGATGTAGGTTCCAGACAGAAAAGGTAAAACTAGCACGGTAAAATATTAAATAAATAAAAATAACACTAAATACATAAATAAGTAAAAAATATAAAATAATAATATAACTATTAATAATAAGAAAAAAGAAGTATATGGCTACTAATAAAAAGCCAATTGAAGAGATTGTAAAAGCACATAAAAAAGGACTGCATGGAGACTAAGTCCTAACTGATTTGTGAAAAAAAAAGATACTCGCATAATTGCAAAAAACGTAAACGTGCAGAGAGACTATAATCCAGAAGCAACACTAGGAAAATATTCAAGGTATAGGGGGTTGCGGTTTTAAAGGAGAAGCTCGTTAGTGTAAGAAAGAGGCATTAATGAGCTTGGGAGATTTAAAAAGGTGGCTAAAAAGCGTGGTATCAACGGTAACTGACGGTTTCTTGCATGCAAGCTGTCAGGATGCTCGAGACAGTGGATACGACGTGTGATTTGCTAAGAGAACCTGCATAAAAGAACTTTAATTGTTGGCTGCGCATGCAGCGTCCCCATCCCCTCCCATGCACTGCATGTATAGCTTCTATACCCAAGCCAACAATCGCCAATACAAACGTTACTGCATCTTCACCACCGGCTACGACACCAACCCCTTCTCTGGCAAGGCAAAGTTTGGTTAGAATGTGATTTGGGTTTTCTTTAAGAATCTCTCCGATGGTGAAAGGACGTGTAACCTCTACCACGTAGCCGTTTACAAGCACTATACGGAACAAGTGATTAAAGAAAAATCTAGCAAAGCCAATGAATAAAAGAGTGTTTATGGGATGTCATATGGGACAATGAAGAACAACCCAGAAAGTAAAAAAAAAGGAGACTAAAGCCCCAGTTTATGAAACTATGAAAAATGATGATCTGCATAACAAAGTTATAAACTTTAGCACATTTGAAGGGGGGAGCTTCAACACATGATAGAGGTTGATCATTCTCTAAGGGAGTGAAGTCAAGGAGCATAAAAAGGAATATTCAAAAAGAGATACGCTTCAAAGGAATCACATAAATAACAAACCTTACGCACAGAGAAAAATTATAGATAAACTCAAAAGTTAGAAACATTGCCCAGAATACAGGTAACAAAAATAATGAAGCAATAGATTACGTAGGTCTACTGTTACCTGAGCTTTTACAAAAACATAACCTGATACTGGAGCTTGCACCTTGCAACTTTGACACTCCATTTGAAGGATGCCTAGTCTTCCCTTTATAGTTCCCTAAATGCACCTCGACATAGGGAAAGGAATAGTAAAAAATATAAGCAGAAAAGCAAACCTTCTACTCCACGACAGAGGAGTGGTTGACTAGCTAGTTGCTTGACTGTGAGAGAGTGAGGTCGAAACAACTATGCCAAAGGCGGGACCGCGAGAGAGGGTGAGGCAACTACTTTGCCGAGATCTAAGATTTGAACAAAAATATTTGGGGGTCCAAACGAGCGTTTCTTGTCACTTTGAGAATGAGGGTGAGGCTGCGTAGATGGATGTTTAGCGAAATCAAGGAGGTTTTGAAAGATATTTGGGGATTTAAACTGCACGTTAAGATTGATTCTCGCTCGCTTCCCTTAAGTCTCGCTTGCTTGAATTGTGACATTTATTCTTTTTAGGCCAATAATCAAAGTTACAATTAGATGAGATCTTTTCCTTGAATCAGAGTTTAGTAATCTTGAATTTCTCCCTTTTATATTTAATTAATTTATTTTGATTACTTTTTAATTTCATTTAATTAGTTAATCAATAAAAACCCTCAATTTATTTTATTATTTGAAATTAAGAAACTAGTGTTTAGTTCTCCTAAGATTTGACCTGGTTCCAAAATTATTATAAGAAGTTTGGATAATCAAAATTAATTTTAAGGGCTTCGACCACCCAATCAATTAGTAATGATAGGATTAAGTGAGCAATGTTAACTTAGAATCATCTATTAATGTTATGTCTCAATCTATTTAATACTTTTAAATCTAAGACCTTTGAAAGAAATTGGTGTTATCATATAATTGATTGAAAAAAAACAATGTTTACCTTGATGGGATAATTAAGGATATTCTTATACAAGTGAATGAGTTCATTTTTCCAATTAATCTCTATGATCTTTATATGGATGATGATTCTTCTCGTAACTCGACTCATACTTTATTAGGGAGAACATTTTTCAACATGCGTCAAACTAAGAGCGATGTTCAAGTGAGTACCATCATAATGGAGTTTAAAGGTGAAGTAATTTGTTTTAATATTTTTTATGCCATCTTATTGATGAATATTATGTGTTTGTTATTAATGTGATAGACCCAAAACTACATAAGGTGTTTAAGTTGAACGGTAGGGAAAAATTATAAGTTGTTTTGACTAAACATCTTGAGTTAGAAACGATAAGAGATGTGGAGTTAAGCGAGAGACTTCAAGTAAACAATATTGAGGAAATGGAGTTGGAGGAGATTTAGGTGAGTTTTAATTTTTTACAAATTTATATATTTTTCTAAATTTTTTGGAAAAAAGTTTTAGTTTTTTTTATGTGTTTTTAGTCGTATACCATGAGTAAAGAATCAATTGAGCATTAAAGATTCAATTGAGCATTAAAGATTCGTAACATGATTGAATAAGTAGTCTTACAAATTGTAATTAATTAATGTAGTCATTTTTCTTGAGGGTGGTAGTGATTAGATTTAGTAAACAAAAGTCAATGAGATTTTAGTCTCATATACTAACACATCCATATCATTTTCACTCTTTTTCCTTTCATATGTGATATTTGATTCTCTTCGAGGTTACAGTGACACATACATGCATGAATGTAATTAAGACCCTTTTTGTTTATGAGCTATATTAGATAAATAGCTTGCCTATGTGATTATTTTCCCTTTGTGATCCCTTTTAACCTTAATTGGCCATATTCTTTTGTCGTTAACTACATTAAAAGCCTTTGATCAAAAAAGCAATGACTACTACACAAGCTTTAAAGCAAATGGAGCATTGCTCATCCTTATATTTGAGTGGGTGCATAGGAAGTGTGGGACATTATTCGATTGTGTGGATTGGTTATACTTAGTGTATTGGAATGTGATTTGATCATTACGCATATAGATTCCATTATGGTTTGAAAAAGGGAAACAAAAAGGAAAAAAAAGAGTAGTAGTTAAAGGAGGAAAAAATGTTATTAATGTTGTAATTTCTCAAAATTGTTAGCTCCTCCCATTATTTCCAACAAAACACGATTCACAAGGTAGAAGATTCAATTATTTTATAGTTTGAATGTTTAGCAGCTATGTGATGGAGATTTTTTTTGCATTTTTCATGTCTGAAGATTATGAATTTAATTGAGTGTTCGTTTTTGCATGCAATGTTTAATTGAATGTTGATTTGCTTTACTAGTTTCGTAACTTTTAAGCTATGTATATAAAATTATTTTTCATCTTGATCCCTGGCATTGCTACAATTTTTGAAAAAAAAAGCTTTGAGATTTGTTTTATGCATGTGATCCCAATAGTGGAGAATGATAGGATACACAAGCTTATATTAGGATACTTTGATTAGAATGAATTTTAAATGAAACACACACCCTTCAAACATATGAGAGTTGAGCGTTTATATATATATATATATATATATGAAGGACCACCTACTTATTTCGCTCTAATTTCGAGTGAAAGTGCTTGCTAATTAATTGTGATTTGCTAAGAATATTTGTTCACAAGGTGTTATAAGTTTTAAGGGTTGGTTATTCTTTATTGATGGTGTTGCAACCTTGGTGTTTTAGGAATAGTGAGTTTGAGTTTTGAGTTTTGTATGAAAATGTGCAAAAGCTTAGTGTAAAGGAATTCTATAAGCACTTGATTAATTATTTAATTATTCCCTTATTCTTAGTGTTTAATACTTATTTTATACCTAAGATATTCATTTTGATTCATATTTGTAACAAATAGAGGAAAAAGAAGCTTGATTTCACAATTTTAGACATTTTGATTATTTTTCAATTTTCTAACATTTAACTTTCTCATTTGAACTCTAATTAAGGTGACTTAAGATGATTTGGAATGATTAAAAAGAAAGCCTCAACTTTGATGTTTGAGCTTTTAATAATCAGATTACCAAAGTCAAGAGCTCCCTTGAAACTACTACTGTCACAAGTTTTCATATTAAGTGATTCAGTAAATGTGGACATAATTTATTTTGAAAGCTTCTAGAGCGCCAGACATGAAATGTATACCTAAATAATCACTTTTTTTTACCTCATTTATGAGTCTTATTTTCTTTACTTCTCTAATTTATTAGATTTTGGGAGGATCATTTTAAAACTTTTATTTTTCTTAATTTATTAGAAAATCCTAGGCCATTGAAACCCCTTATTTTCTTGTTGAGGGAGCAACAAAAAATCAAAAATTTATTTTCTTTACTCTCTTTTAGATGTATTTTGAAGAACTGAGCAAGGCTAGTTTTATTTCTTCCAATTCAAGGAGATGTCGAAGCCTAAAATCTCGTTTATGCATTATTGATTATAGTAACGTTATTTTATGTGATTGTTACTTAAAGTAACCTATTTCCTTAGTTCTTAATGTTGTTGAGAGTTTGATCTAAGTTATTCAACAGCTAGATCTAATATCGAAGATCTTATTTAGATTAAACACAACCTAAACAAAATTTGAGATTAACAAAGTTTATTGTTACCTTCAATTAATAATTTAAAAAAAGTATAACAAAATGTTACAATTAATTATACTATTTGAGTGAAGGTGGAAATTAAACTAAGAATTATGCTTGTTAATCTTATCGCTTTCTCATCATAAATTTTTTAATTTTATTGCATTTATTTTATTAGTTTGCATTTATTTTGTTAGTTTACATTAATTTATACAATCCCCTCAAACCTATTGTTTTTATTTATTTCGTTTAGTATAGATTAATAATCATTATGTATGAATTCGACACTCATTTATTATTAGTACAAATAATTGTTAATATCTAAAATAAGAAAACTTATTTGTGGTGCAATAGCATGCATCAATTATCTTACCATCTCACTTGATGTTGATGTGGTGGGATAATGTATAAAAAAACATTGTTTCTTTGTGACTGTCGTATCAGAAATGTTATAAACATAAAAATGTTATAAACAAGATGAAACGGGTTCCGCAGAAATGGAAAGCCAGCCATCAGAATCAGATAGGTGAAAAGTTGATATGGATTATCTCGGAATTGGAAGATTAATTATCACCAGAGTTTAAAAGTAAGAGTCCTTTTTCAATTCTTTACCGCTTATATACAAGTCTCTTCCTTCTGAGTATACTGTGGCCGGAAAATAATTACATAAGGTAAGAGAGAGAGAAATATGGGTTCTTGTTTGTCTTATAAACCATTGCCTGAATCAAAAAGCATTCGAGTAGTTCACCTGAATGGTTATGTAGAGATCTTTGATTATCCAGTCTCAGTCAGACAGGTCATAGGCAAAAGCACGAAGCATTTCGTGTGCACAACAGCTCAGCTTCTAATACCAGGATCAAAGCTTCTCAAAGAGTATGAAGAACTTAAACAAGGCCAAATCTATTTCTTGTTGCCTCATTCAGCATTCGAAACAAACAGTCCATCAGAGTTTGCCGCTATGGTAAGTAAGCTCACTGCCATAGCCAATTCAACTACGTTTGTTCAGTCTAATTCTCCGTCAAAACGTACTCCTCTTTCGACTACCCCAAAAGGGTCGATTAGTCCGGTATGGAACCCGCCGGTTAGTAGTCGGAACAGATATTGTGATGCAGGAACGATCGGGGCGGCGTGTGATTTAGACAGGTCTTATGGTGGTGGTAGAACATGGAAACCACTTCTGGCCACAATTAGAGAGAAATCATTCAACCGGAGAACCGAGTCCCAGGAAGTGTTTGATTCACAAGAAATGTCTTTTGAGTCGCATGAAGTGCACTTGGAGACCCTAAAAGAAGATTCGGTTTCACTTAAAGTAAAAGCTAGGGAATGTAGTGATCACAGTCGTGATTTTTTGGGGGCTTTTGATTAATATGTTTTCCTGAACACTTGTGATCAAAATTCTTCACGAGGCTTTGTAGTAGTTTGAGGAAACAAAACTACAGTAACCAGTTGGTTAATCTGAGCGCTGAATTCATATATCTTGTTCGTCAAAGACTAGCTAGCTAGCAAGCAAGTTGTTCTTTGAATCTGCGCCCTCTTTACGCTCTTAAGACGTGAAGTTATGTAGTTCAAAACCAAAGGTGATGGACTCTAAAGAAAGCAAAATTAGGTTTGAATAACCTTTTCAACTAATACATGAAAGTGAGGGCCTGAAATTATGTGTAACTAGATCTGCAAGAATGACAACACCAGTTGATGCGAAAGTCATATGAAGTTGCAATTATTCGGTAGGTCAGTTTAACTGCATTGATTATATGGAAAAGTCAATTATTCATTGAACTATAAAGTATTGGTTATTGTGGGATTTTCTTACCTAGGACGAAAAAGGATGAAAATTTTATATCCTGATTGTGGTGATGATAAATCTTGGTTAAAAAATATGTAACTTATTTGGCTATGTGCATATTCACACTATATAATTGTGAGTATTTTTATTGGTAATCAAATGTTGAGTATCCTAATCAAGACCTTTGGTGATTTCATAACGTAGGTTCAACAGCTTAAGCTTCCTCTTACCTTGCACCTCAACTTCTGTTTTTGTACCTATATAATAATATACACATCCCATTGTACACCAACCAACAGTATATAATAAACATATGCCAGTAAGCACAAGTCCTACCTCTTATTACAATATTTTAATTTTAAGATAGTCTGTATATTAGTTCTTCAATTTCTCTCTGCCTCCCATTTCCTAATTCCTTTAGTTTGAGAATTGTGTTAGCCATTACTTTTTTTCTTCTCTTCATTTAGTTTGATTTTATAATTTTCCTTCGTTTTTCTTTCAAATATAAGTTAGATCATTTTTTAATTCAATTCAAACCATCTAGCTTTAATTTTAATTTAGTTTAACTCATCTTAGGTTTAAAATTTTTTCTTTTCCCTTTTGAATGTAATTTTATTTTTTAATAATTCTGATGACAAATCAAAGAAAAACTTTATCTAAAAATATCAATTGTTATTACCTTCTTAATTAATCTTTAAAAAGGGGTACGAAGCGACGAACAATGTTGGGGGATTTGTATTCAGGATCAGGGGATGAAATCATCTGTCCCAAAAGCTGTGTACCAACTCTGTCCCATTAAATCCAAGCCATCTATTTATGTGGGACTCATATAAATAAATGGCTTGGATTTAATGGGACAGAATTGGTACTCAAGTTTGGGACAGAGGATCTGCCCCCAGGATCAGAATCAGCATTCAACTAGATGGGCTTTAAAAGGACAACGTCTTGTCCACTGGCATGCGATACACCACAGCACAACTTTTGTAAACAAAAAGTGCTTTTAAATATAAAATTCTAAAAGAAAAAAAAGGCTCTTCTTGATTATAAAATAAGCCATTAACTTACAAAATTTATATATTGAATTAATATTGATCTTAAAATAATAAATATTTATTTATAAATAGTAGATTCATTAAGAAAATAAATTATCTATGTAATTATTTATATTTGATAGGAAATTTAGATTTCTCATCATTGGTAAAAAAAACATAACAAGGTCCATGTAAGGATGGTAATTCGGCCTAAGCCAAACTTGACTTGACTTGTTCTGGCTCAAAGTCAACAGGTCAGGGCACGAACCAAGATTTTTGGGCCCAATCAAGCCACAAGCTAGGCTTAGGATAAAGTTGTTCAACCTTAATCCAACCTAGGCTTAATCAAAAGTTACAAAACAATAATATCGTTTTTTAAAAATTTAAAAAATAATAAATCTAATCAGATCGTCTTGCTCTATCCTAAGTCTGTCAAGTTGGGGATCGAGTCATGGATCTGACATTTAGGGACTGGTCAGCCTGTAGCCGGCCCAACTTTATATAATTTTAAAAACAATGTCATTTTTGATGGCATGATATGAGTGAACAATTTTAGTTTGTAGCCTGCTCGTAATCTGGTCAACCTGGGTAAAAATTAGAATGCCAAAAACGGAAATTCAAAACTAGAAAATAGAAAGAGTGCAGGCCAAAAAGGAGTCTGGATATAGAGAAGTTTTGAATAATAGTAAACTAAGTTTTGATATATGTGACTTTATTTTCACATCTAATACTTATGTATATACATATTAATTTAAATAATATTTCATTTAAATATTTATAATAACTATATATACAATTTAATATTACCGATACTTAATTTACATATATTTCACCTAGTGAAATGTATGTATATTTAAAAATAATATTAGCTATCTCCATTACTTATGATTTGATTTTGATTTTGATTTTGCAAATATAAATTTATTATATGATAATATATTTCAAAATAACTAAATTACATTAAAAATTAAGAATTTACATATATTAACTAAATGAATAAGCTTAACATTATATATATTTAAAGTGCACATATTTTAAATTAATTTAATTATAATAATAAAATATTTTAAAATTAATATATATTTTAAAATTATTTCTAAATTCACCCAAATTTCTTACATTTCAAAATTTGATGAATCTAGCTCGCTATACAAAGGTATAGTTCCAATAGCTTAATTCTAATATTCTACTAAGTTATTTGAAATAACTTCATCAAAAGATCAAAATTTAAATATAAGGCATATAATAATTATAATTCATATTGTTTAATATTAAAATTAAGTGAGATACTTTAAATTTAAAAGCCTAATAAAAAGCTCCTAATACAATAAGCGTCTTAAGCCTATGCACAACGTGTTAAGACCTTGATTGAAGAATCATTTAGCAATTGTTTGGTTAAGCTTTTGGAAACTCGAAAAGTGTTTATTTCTACCCTAAAAGTTATTAAAAAAAAGGTAAGTATTTGATTATAAACTTCAAAAGTAATTTTAAAATAGAAATAATTTTTTAAAAATTCAAATACAACTCTTTTAAAAGTTAAAATTTAAAACTTTTCAAAAATATCCAAATTTTAATTTTTTGGGGAAGCTAATTATGCGTCATTTACGTAAAGGTTAGTTCTAAATTTATTTCTTTATATTTTTTGTCTTCCTGAAATTTTATTTTACTGTGTCTGGTTCGAAGGTCTGCGTTGAACGCAGACGTCGAAACATTGCCTTCAACGCAGAAGGTCTGCGTCGAACGCAGACGTTTCGACACTTCCAGCTCCGAACTTGACTTGGATTGATCCAATATCGAAGACTGCCTTCCCTCTAGTTCCTCCATTCATGAGCCTCACGGCAAGCTTCACCTGTATGTATATATATGTATTATACAATCAAACATTCTTTTTCTTTTATTTTCTGCTTTTTGCTTACCCTGAAATGGGGTTCTTTTTTCTTTCCTTTTTTGGGATGCAGCCGTGATTTGCTTGACATTTCACCCACCTTAACGGAGGCTGCCGGTGCCATTGTTGATGTTGGTGTCCTT
>JANSVA010000217.1:6661985-6689164 GCA_025504915.1 Erythroxylum reticulatum
ATATATTGTACTTTGCATATTGTTTAGTATACTTTAAATATTATTTAGCATAAATAATTTTATTATAAAATAAAATAAAATATAGTTAACATTAATAAAAGTGCTTTTTGTTTTTATGTTGTCAAACAGTCTACTGTATGAAGCTCTTTTAAAAAAGTTGTTTTTTTAATTGACAGTCAAACAGTCAATTGACTTTTTAAAAAAGCTCTTATCAGAAAAGCTCTACTGACAAAAGCTCTACTAATAAAAGCTCTATTGATATAAGCTCATCCAAAGAGACACTTAGAGTACTAAAGAAAAAAGTAAATTGGCAAGGCTTCCCACTAGGGTTAGGGAGGTCATGTTAAGACTAAAGAGAACTCTACCTCAATCAATCAGACAACTGTTGGTCCCAAATATAGAAAGAAACTACCTCTTAATTATAGGGTTCTAAAATCAGCTACGTTGTAGTGTCCCCGCCGGATGCTTATCTGCCACCAAACAAAATCAAGCGACGTCGCTTTTCCCCTAAACGCTTCCCTCACCTTAGACCTTATCCCTTAAAAATCTGTTTGGTCTTTTTCTTCATCACCGGAAAGTTTACTGTTTGTTCAATTAAGAGGAAATAAAATAACAATGGATTAACTAAAAGGATAAAGAGCTTGGGATTTGTTTCCTTACAAAAACTTTAAGATTCCACGAGAATTTAATCCTCGAATATGATGATATTTTAATTATACTAGACTCATATATAAACCATCTCACATAGTAATATAGTAAAACATTTCTTATATGAGATCAAAAGTTCAACCAAAATTTTTAGAAAAAAGAAGTGAACTCATTTTTGTTAACAATAGCTTTATAGCTTAAATTCTAGTCATGTTGGGAAAGTAAAATGTGACATCTCCAAGGTTTTAAACTATCTCGTTCTCACCTGCTGCCAATAGTTCACACGTACCACACCCAATCCTCTCCACTGGCTAACGGACGGAAAAGTCTCTCCACTAATACTTGCTTCTGCTTTCAGTTTGTCACTAACTCAAAATTTTCCATTAATGCTGAAATTTTTAAGAGATTAACTTGCTTGGTTTTAATACAAGGTAAGTTTCCTCCTTTCTTAATCTACTTTTGTTAGACCTTCTCTACTGTAAGACTATACTATTAGCATCGCATTTACTTGTTTATGAAATTTAAAGTATACGTGGTCCTTGATAACGACATATTCAACAGTTTGGTTGTATCTCGTCTAATTTTGAATGAATCAACCAGTTTATGGTCCCGCGATATGCACTACAAGAAAAGTAGAAATTCGCGACAGAAACGTACCGACAGAAAAGAAACTGTTACAAATTGCCGATGGAAATATTATTTCCGTCAGAAAAATTGTCGGCAAAAACTTCATTTAACAACGGTAGAAATATCCGTCGCTAAATACGGAAGGAAACTGATTTGCGACGGAATAAAGTTACCGTTAGTAAATAAGTTTTGAGTTTGCCGATGGAAAATTTCCGTCGATAAATTCCGTAGGTAATTTTTACATATTTGATTTTAGCGGCGGTAGAAATATCTGTTGCTAAATACGAAGGGAAATCAATTAGCGACAGAATGAAATTACCGTCGGTAAATTAGGCAGGAATTGTTGACGGGATAATAAAGTTTTGCGTTTACTGACGGAAAATTTTCATCGGTAAAATCCGTAGGTAAATTCGTTTTGCTTTCGTTATAACTCACCCGATGCAGCCCCCCCCCCCCTCTCTCCACCTGCGACGAATTTCTTTCTTCTTCCTGCAAAACTCTGGCATTCTCTCGTGTTACATCTCCGGTTAGTCTGTCATCGACATTCTCTGCTTTTGCTTCTTCTCTTTCCTGTTCTTCCCTTATGAACAGAGTCTATCTCTCTACCTTTGGTAAATGACCAAGTAATGATTTGTTCCTTACTTTTTGTGTCTTTGTTTGTTTTGTAATGCATTTTTTTGGGAACTTAACACATCGTGAAGATGCAAACCAAGTACATTGAGAGATCAAATAATATGTTCCAAAAAATTCCAGTTGAAGGAAACCTAACAAATTCCAGTTGAAGATATATATGCTTTTCAGAGAAAAATAATACATTCCAAAATCTTACCTCATTGCTCGTTACCACGGGACTTTAAAAAATATACAAGGATGGAGGTTCAAAAATTGCAAATGCTTCATCTCTTTTAGGTCTATGTGGACAGCTTGGTAAAACAGGCATATGAAAACTGAGCTCATTTTGTAGAGTTTACTGACGAAACATCAAAATTGTCGGTAAACTTTACCGAAGGAAGGAAAAAGTCGTAAGTAAATTTACCGACAGTATTGGTTATTCCGTCAGTAAATTTGATCGACAGCCGTTTTTACGACTTTTTTGTCCTTTGGTATATTTCGTCGCTAATTTTTATTACGGACGGAATCTAAAAATTTTCCATCGATATTTTCGATCGCTAAACGACATTTTTCTTGTAGTGTTAGTGACATGGAGTAAGTCCCAAAAAGGGCCTGCTGTCTCAAGTTTATCTGTAGATAATACAAAGCATTCTCAACTCCCAAAAAGGAAAATCCATCACCTTCCAAATGCATATGCTTATCTTTAGGGTTTCATCAGCAGTTTGTTGGTGACACCAGATAGCTATCTAGGCTTTTACAATGGAATAAATCGTATCTGATAAAACTTTATTGAAAAATAAATCCTAACAAATAACAAAGATAAAAATTTATCCTTTAATAGATAAATTTATTTTAACTGTACAAAATTTTATCTTCTATCAAACAACAAATTTATCATAATAAAATTTATTTTCACTAAGCAAATAACAAACAAAGACCAAAATCAAACCAAATTTAAATCAATGTTCAACACTCCCCCTAGATTTAAAGTTACATATGCCAAGCAATGACATAAACTTCGTGTGCTTTCAAGATGATAAAATCACAAATGAAGTGCAAGTGTATTTCTATATGCTTTGTTTTTCCATGAAATATAAGATTCTTGGTCATTGCAATTGCAACTTTATTATCATAGTAACTTTCAGTAACAACTTCTTGCTTTTGATGCATCTCAGTAAGAAGACTTCTAAGCCAATTCCATTGATAAGTTGAGAGGTATCAACCATGTATTATGCTTCTGAAGATGATAATGCTATTGTTGCTTATTTCTTTGAACACCATGTAATTGCGCCTGAGCCAAGATTAAAAATATTCCCTGTAGTGCTCTTTCTGTCATTCAAAGAACCTACCCAATCATTATTAGTAAAGCTAAGCAATTTGAAATCTAAAACTTTACTATACAAGATCCCATAATTTAAGATTCCAGCAACAAAACACAAAATATGTTTTGTTTTTCCAAAGTGATGTTGTGATGGGTAACTTGTAAACCTTGAAATAACACTAATAGAGATTGAAATATCTTATCGAGTATGAGTTAAATAAATTAAACCCCACTTCTAAATCTCTTTGCATATGCTTTTTCAGTACCATTTTCAAGCTGCAACTTTTCATTCATATTCATGGGAGTAATTCCTAGTTTACAATGAAGCACGTGACTCTTTTTCAACATGTCTGTTGCATATTCCATTTAAGAGATAAATATTCCTTCTCTTCTTGTATCACTTCAAAGCTAAGAAAATAATGCAACAAACCTAAATTTGACATTTCAAATTTACTCATCATACTAGAGTTAAAGTCAACTACAAGAGAGTTTAAAGCCCATGTATATTATATCATTAACATAAGGACATACTAAAAGAGGATCATTGTTGCATGTCTTCTTTAAGTAAAGAGTAGGCTTATTTTCACTTCTTACAAACCTGTTTTGCAGAAAATAGGAGTCAATCTTGCTATACCATACCCTTGGAACTTGTTTTAACCCATAAAGTGCGTTCTTTAGTTTGTAAACTTTTTCTTCTTTGCCTCTTACTACAAAACCTTCAGGTTGAATAGCATACACATCTTCTTCTAACTCACCATTTAAGAATGTTGATTTCAAATCAAATTGTTAAACATGCCACTTCAATTGAGTTGCTAAGACCAAAAAAGTTCTTACTGTTTCAAACCATGCAACTGGAGAAAATGTTTATGCAAAGTCAACACCTTGCTATTATACGTATCCTTTAGCTATAATACGAGCTTTATGCTTCTTTATACTCCCATTTGCATTATACTTTGTTTTAAATATCCATGTTAGGTGATTGACTTTTTCTGAGTTAGTCAATACTGTAATAACTACAAGTGCACAACGTAGTTGAAGCTAAGATTGGTAAGTACGGATCAATCCCATGAAGACAGTGATCAGTAGTAATTATCTTTTTTCTATTATCTAGCCTATGTATTGATTTTGGATTTTAATAAAAGAAAATAAAACTAATGCAAGTAAAATAAAATAGGCAATGATATTGAATAGAGAATTAAAAATTCACTTAGAAAATTAATGATATAAAAAATTAGTATCTACGTTTCGAATCCCCTTAAACCCTTAATAGATTAATCTTTTATTACCTAATTATTTTATTGATGTATTGGACCATGGAGACTTCTATGGTATGCTAATAGCTGACCTTGAGTCTACTAACAGCTAAACATGAGGTTTTAAATTGAATTAATCAAGTTAAAGTTTATAAGATTGCTTTACCGAATTATAAATCCCTCTATTAGCTTTGACCCTAATCCGGAAGATCTATGTCATCCTATTTCTAGGGTTGCAATCAACTCCTTCCAATTACGATAGATCTATTCTCAATAGGAATTCTCAATCTCTAAGTATGAAATCAAATTGTGATCTAATACTCTCGGTTCTATGAGAACATATATTAAACACGTAATCAAATTACAATATAACAACCAAACCATTTGCATTAATAAAAGAATCGAGTCATAATAAAATATTAACATAGGGTTATTTAACCTAAACATTAACAAGACATTTAGTTTCATATTATCGAACAGTAAATCAAACATTAATTAATAGAAAAATAAATTGAAAACAATTGGTTCATAATTCTAAATGTCCTTGATTCTCTTCTATCGAATATTCTTACAAGGTAGTAGTTTTATCTTGTATTCTGATGGATCTTTCGATGATTTCTTCATGTTTTCTACTTCTTTGAACCAAAATTGCTTCCTAAAGTCTGTCTCCTTCATTAGCCTCCATTCGCGTCATTTTATAGTGAAATTTAGGGTTTGAGGAGACATGCGGACGTGCATGAGACTGTAAATAACTAAAATTTGCCAAAATTCATGAATTTACACAACCTGGGGGAAGTGCATAGGCTATTACACATTCTTGCTTCCTTTATTTGCTTTAAATCTTCATTATATGTCATGTTTCCTTCCAAATTCTTCTCATTTTAGTCTAAGAAGGCAATTATACTCTGTAAACACATTTGGTGCTATTTAAGTACCAAAAATACAACAAAAATATAAAATATTAAGCAAAATACATCAAATATGGTTGTAAAAATATAGTCAAATATGCATCTATTAAATATCCCTACACTTAAGCTTTTGTTTGTCCTCAAGCAAACCATAATCAAAATTATAAATCTTACAACATCAATCCATGATAAATTTTAGCATGTCCATTTATACTTGAAAACGAGCTTTGAGGGCTGAAAATGCCATTGGAATGTCTCCAAAAATTGCCATTTTTTGGCGATAGGAGAGAGAAAGGAAGGAAAGAGTCTCCCACAACCTCTCAGAGGCAGTGAGTCTGGGGCATGTGCCACACACGTCAAATAGCTATCGATATATGGTGCAACAAGGTTAGGATACGCACCAGTGCATGCAGCACATGTGCCAAAGGTAGTGGGCATGTATGGACATTTAAGTGCATACATAACACTCGTCAAGAGACAGGAGCAGGTGCGAGCGCATGGGGCGCGTACAAAACACTTGCATGATGCATCCAAAGGTGCGCTAGGATAGACGGGTGTAATACAAGCACCATCCGTTCACACAAACCACTAACATCAGTAATGATGTCATGCTGACATAAACTCTATAGCACACATTAATGTTTATAGCGCTATAACACAGATTAATGTCAACTGCAAACAAAAAAATCAATATTTTCATAATTCAAAAATTATCCCTCAGATCATTTTGGATTAGTTTCTAGGTCTCATGAATTCATAAAGTGAGTTTTTAAATTTTTCTAGATTTATTACATAAAGGTTATTAAAGTCAATTTTAGTGCAATTTCATGCTTTGGACTTGAAACAAAAGAGATACATGTGGTA
Organism: Erythroxylum reticulatum; assembly: GCA_025504915.1. Taxonomy (NCBI): domain Eukaryota; kingdom Viridiplantae; phylum Streptophyta; class Magnoliopsida; order Malpighiales; family Erythroxylaceae; genus Erythroxylum; species Erythroxylum reticulatum. The sequence goes on from JANSVA010000217.1 coordinate 6,668,219, forward strand.
TTAGTATCTCATATGATTTTTGTTATTCTGTATTGCATGATTATCACTCCAATTGAGATTTTTCTTATGATGAAGTCTCAAATAAAGTTAATTGATAATGTTTTTAGCACTGATATGTAATACTGAGAATATGCACATAAATTTTGTATTTATTAATAGTACATTGTCACATATTATATTCTCATAAGAGTGTAAGGATAACAAAAAGTTGTCTCCTTTGTGTTAATGGATCTATTTAGGTACTAATGAGAATGTAGTTACCACAGTGTCCTTTCAAGTTAGTATTTGAATTGTTTTGGTTGCAAATTTGGGGATGTATTTAGTCCTGTGTTTGGATATTATGCCCGCAGGTGTTGACCCTATATGATATTTTGAGATGTGCGTAAAGGCATTAGATGTAGGAAGCCATTGCTGGAGTGATTCATTCACCAACATGGTAGTGTCATAAGAGTTAGTGATGTGTACTCTGATCACTTTTATATGGAGATTTTATCTACATGCATTATGTATTCAGCCTATAGGTGTTTCATGATATGTGTGATAAGATTCTTGGTACGTATACTATTTACGGCTTTAAATATTATTGTTAGACTGAATATTGCATTGTCAATTTTGCAGTCACCTTTTCTATAAACGATAGCAGTGTCACAATTGAAACCCTAACTTGTTTCCACTTTAAGAAGTGGAAGTATGATGTAGAGTTTGCAATAGAGATGGCAGATATTAACATGCTCATGGTTAAAGATAATACATCTCCCTCTACATCTCTCAGCTCAAAGGTTAAGAAGGCTAAATGTGCAGCCTGGACCAGGTTAAATAGGATATGTTATTTGACCATAAAGAGGTTCATTCCATACCATTTGCTAAGTGGACTACTAGAAACAAACATAGAAAAGGACTTCTTAGACAATGTCTCTGAAAGGTAAAGAGTATGTTTCAATGAAGAGATAAATACCTTGATGAAAGAATTATTCTCCATGAGGTATACTAGAGAAGGGGGAGTAAGGGAGTATATTATCAAAATGATCCACCTTTAGAGTAAGTTAAAGGTATTAAACATCGTCATTCCTGATGCATGAATTGTACACTAAACTTTAAAAACACTCCCTCTAGAGTTTGCTATTTTAGTTACTACATACAATTCGCAGGATAAGGCTTTGGACATCAACACTTTGATTTCCCAATGCATTGCTGAAGAGGAGAAGCTAAAGAATACTGCTCATATGGCCCTACCAGTAACCAAGAGAAGGTAAAGCCCCAAAGGTTTAAAGGTAATAAATCTAAATTTTCTCCTCTTATGAATATCGGTCAATCCAATATTGCCAAAGGTCCTATAGATGTCAAAAAAATGAGATGCTTCTTTTGTAGAATGAAGGGACACAAAAAGTCTGATTTCCAGAAGTATAAGTCCTAGAAGGAAAAATAAGAGTTGTAAGGTAACTCCTTGGCTTGTATGATCTATGAGTGTAATCTTGCTATAGCCACATCAAGTTCTTGGTGGCTAGAAAGTGGATCCTCTAATCATATTGCCTCCATAATGTAGGGGTTCATATGTAGGATAAAGACAAATAAGGAGGAAAAACTAATGGTTGCTAATAATGAAGAAGTTAATGTAATGTTTGTAGGGATGCATGTTTGAAACTTGATACATGGTTTGTATTTAGTTTACATGACACATTTTATATATCGTCTTTTAGGTGAAACTTGGTATCTGTATCAATTTTGGAAAAAAAAAGTTATAGTTTTTTTATTGGTTCTTCTGTTTTACAGTTATCTTTCAATGCAAAACATATTGGTAATGCTTTCTTATCATGTGGACTATATAGGATGTGTCTTACCCTTTATAAGTTGTTTCCTTCTTCATATGTTGCTGAATGTTTTACTAGAAAGAGACCTCTGATAAAGGTTGATTGATTTAAAAGGCTGGCCACATTTCTATAGATAGAGTTAAGAGACTAAGGAAAATATTCTCCTAACTTTAGATTTTGAAGATCTGGAAACATATGTTGACTATTGCGGGGTAAGTTGACCAAAATAAAGAAAAAAGGGTTCAACTCGTGCTTCTGGCTTGTTAGATCTCATACATACAAATATTTATAGACCTTATACAGCTACATTATGTAATTCTACATATTTTCTGACTTTTATTAATGAATATTCCCATTATGGTTATGTGTTCTTACTTAAAGAAAAGTATGAAGTTCTTGAGAAATTTAAGATCTTTAAGGATAAGATTGAGAACTAATTGGGAAGGTCCATCAAGATTGTCAGATCTAACCATGGAGGAGAATATTATGGCAAACATTGGGTTTCATAACAAAAAAAGGGTCCATTTGTCAAATATGTGGAATCATGTGAAATAGTGACTCAGTTCATTATGTCAGGTAGTCCTGAGGAAAATGATAAGGTCGAAAGGCATAATCACACATTGAAGGACATGATAAGGTCAATGTACAGTAGGATTAACCTACTTGATTACCTTTAGGGTGAAGTCATAAAGATTGTCTTGTATATACTCAACAGAGTCCTAAGCAAATCAGTATTGAAGACACCATTTGAGCTTTAAAAAGGGTGGAAGCCTAGCCTTGCCTACATTCATGTTTAGGGCTACCCTGTCGAGGTATGTCTATATAATCCTTATGAAAAAAATTACATGCTCATTATAATTTTTGCTATTTTGTTGGACATTCCAACCACTCTAAGGGTTAAAAATTTTCCTATAGAAAAAGAGGGTCTAAATTTTTGAGTTACAAATAGCTAATTTTCTAGAATGTCATGTTTATGATGAGGGTGGTCCTTCTCACTCTTCATATGACAGCAAGATAGGTACTATAATTATTTTGTATCCATCACTGATACAGTCAAAATCATTAGATTATGTTCTTGGTACTATACTAATACAGGAGCAGGAACCCATATATGTACAAATTGAGGTTCTTGAGGTACATGAACTAGTTCAGTTAAGAAGATCCACTAGATTCAGAAGACCTAATATTTCATCTGATTATATAGTCTATTTAGGTGAACAAGACTATTATATTGGACATGTTGTGGATCTAGTTACTTTTATAGAAGCTGTTTTTGGATCCCATATAGATTTGTGGTAGGATGAAATGAAAAATGAGATGCAATCCATAAAGCATAATATAATATAGGAGTTTGTTGATTTACCTCAAAATTGTAAACTTATCAGTCGTAAATGGCTTTTCAAGAATAAGAAGGACTCCAAGGTAAATTTGAGTGATTTAAAGCTCAGTTGGTTGCTAGAGGGTTTCTCAGAAAGAAAGGATTAAATTTAATGTTACATTTTATCCATTACCTATAAGGATGCATTCAGAGTGATTATGACAATAGTAGCTCATTATGATATGGAGCTACATCAAATGGATGTTAAAACTGCTTTTCTAAATGGAGACCGTTATGAAGAGATCTATATGGAACAACCTTAAGGATTTTAGCATCAGGAAAAGCCTGACAAGGTTTGTAAACTAAGGAAATTAATAAATAGTATAAAACAAGTTTCCAAACAGTGGTAACTTAAGTTTGATGAGGTTATTACCTCTTTTGGCTTTGTGGAAAATAAAGTTGAAAGATTTTTGTATTACAAGGTAAGCTTACCTTGTTGCAAAGTTCTTCCTACTTTTATATGTGGATGATATCTTACTCACATCAAATGACTTGACTATACTGCATGAGGTTAAGCAACTTTTGGCATAACATTTTGACATGAAAGACCTTAGAGAAGCATCTTTTGTCCTTAATAGTCAGATTCATTGGGACAGGTCTTAACACTCATTAGGCCTTTTACATAGATCATACATTAATCGAGTGTTACAAAGGTTTAATATGGCTAATTATAAACCAATTTTAGTACCTATCTCTCATGGATAGAGATTATCTTTGACACAATGCCTAAGGAATTATATAGAGAGAAAGGTTATGAAGCATGTTCCATATTATAGTGTTATTGGTAGCTTAATGCATACCCAGGTGTGCATTAAACCGGATATTGCATTTGCTATTGGACTATTGGGTAAATATTTGGCTAACCTAGAAATAGAGTACTAGATGTAGTTAAATGAGTGTTGAGATATTTAAAGAGAACTAAAGATTATATGTTAACATATAAAAGTGTTAACAATTTAAACCTCATAGATTAGATAGATTCGGACTTTGCTATATGTCCGGATAATAGAAAGTCCACATCAAGATATATCTTTATGTTAGTAGATGGTGCGATATTGTGTAAGAATGTTAGCAGACACTAGTGACTTCCTTGACTATGCATGCAAAGTTTGTGCGATGCTATAAGGCTGCTATATAGGCAGTTTGGCTCAAGAACTTGATTTTTAAGTTATTAGAGGTTTATTTAATGGCTAGACCTATTTGTTTATATTATGATAATCTTTCTACTATGTTATTTAGTAATAACAATAAGAACCTCACAGGGTCTAAGCATTTGGAGGTCAAGTATCTGACCATCAAGGAATTGATCCAGAAAGGTGACATTAAGGTGGATAATTTGAGGATTAAGGATATGCTTGTTAATCCTTTAACTAAAGGACTTCACCCATACGATTTTGAGAGACATGTATACAGTATAGTTGTGTTAAAGTCCCTAGACACTGTTATTTAAGGATTCTTATGTTTACTCCTTATACATTTGTATGTTTTGCATGTATTATGATTCTATGTTTTATGAATAAAGAAGATCATCATTTTGCTCTCAATCATATATATTGTATATATTGTCATAATATAGGTGAAAGTCTTAAGATTTGTGTCAATCTTGTAACATACCACAATCATAGTGCATATGCCCAAATATATCAAGAACATACCCTATGAGAATGACATGTTAGAGGATTCACATTAACTTATTTAAGACATCATTAGAGCATTCACGTTAACTTATTTAAGGCATCATATATATCTCAAAGTTTCAAAAATGATCAATACTTTCCATTTCATTCACAAACATAAACTTACATGGTGTCATTACAACTCATAATTCATGTATATATGTTACAAAAAATTTGAGAGTTTAACCTCAGTTACAAAATGTGCCATATGAAATGGGATGCTAAAACAAAATATTATAACTAGACTGCTCAATATTAGCTGACCAGAATCTTTCCCCAAAAATAAGTATTATACTTCTACTCTATCACTTTAGGAGCTAAAACTCCCTTAAACCTAAAAATCAATGTTACAATTTTAATGAGTTTGGGAACTCAGTGAGTAAACCATCATCGATGTGCTGATTCAAGTCAAAATATAAAGACAAGTATATAACATCATTCATTAATGAATAGCACAACACATTATACTATAATTCAATAAGTACAATATGTATATAAAGATTTCATATCATTATTTCAAGATATTCCATTAACTCATCTCAATCATTCATATGAAACGTGTAAAGTTATATATATGCAAATGAATATGTGACTCCATTTTTATTTTACTTTATTGTGAGTGAGCACTTATATTGTCCAGTATCTGTTGTGGATACCAGGCTCATTTCATTTACTATTCCATACTTGTTGTGGATATCGGGCTCATTATTAACTGAGCTTGTGGCTCTTTGTGCACAATTCCTAAACTTAAAACTCTTTTTCACATTAGCCACTTGGGTCACAACTCCTTTATCTAATCATGGATATTAATGTAATGGAATACATCAATTCACATAGTATACTATCAATACTTTTCATTCAATTCATGTCATTTATCATATTCTTCGGACCTGAGTCTGACATTCAACATTCAATTGAGTATACATTCCATATTACACATACAATTTGAAAACACTTCTATATATAGTTTGAAGTATCAAACTCCTCGAACCAACAATGCCCAGAATCATAACTGTCATATAAGTAAAAGTTCAATATCTTAAAGTTAACCAAAAAAAATTTAATCGTAGGGAGAAACATCTAGATTAACTCACAGAACGCTCCAGATAAGCTATTGCCTCGATGATCTAACAATGTCTGGATGCTGGCGATCAACTTGTGCGTTTATAGTCATACAATAGACACACATTTTTCACACATTACTAATTTATTCAATCATATGAACATTCAATTATGCACATGTATATGTTTCATGTTAAATGCATGCTCAATTGACTTTTCTGGGTATGTATTCTTATGCAAAGTTTTTGATTCATTCCTAATCTACCAATCATACATTTATCCAATTCTCATTCATACTACCCTTATGTTCTTCAATATTCATCCATCCATAACTTACCAAACTTTTTACTAATTGAGCGACAATCTAGGTTCATTATTAGCATGAATTAACTCCAAATACACCAAATTAGAGTGACTTATCTTCAATTGATTCAAAATGTATTCCAAACTAAAGTTAACATTCTAGAACTAGGGCCACGATCGTGAGGGACCATGCCACCAGCATGACAGAAGCTTGTACAATAGGCCACAACCGTGGGAACTATGCCACAATCCTAATAGAAACCAAATAACCAGGCCACAATCGTGTGGAACAAGTCATGATCGTGATAGAACCTAAATAACTAGGCCATGATCATGCACTAAAGGCCACGATCGTGCCCTTCCTCAATTCTCCACGAAAAGAGAAAAGAGAAAAGCACAAGAAAAGAAAAGAAAAGAAAAAAGAAAAAAAGAGTTTGCATAGATGTATTGAGGAGGAAATGTATATGAGTTTGCAAAGTTATTATAGCACCCCACTCTCGCAAGACCCAAACTCGACATCGATGGGTGATGTCCGAGCTCATGCCCCACGAGGGTGGTGTGCTAGGACACTCAATCATTCAAAAACTTGGTATAAACTCCTTTTTTTAAATCACAGACACGATATGCAAAAATCCATAACCAAATCGGGCTCTACTTTATTTCATAAACATTTTCAATTCATAGATACAATTATTACAAACATTAGTATTCAACGGTCATTTGGGCCCATTTTAGATATAGACAAATTACTAACATTCATAATGTCTTTACATTCCGATACAACACTTAAGACTACACTTTCAACACAACATAAAGAAATACATATGCAGGTGCATACTGATCCCGACCCAAAACTTTTACTCGAAGCCTTTCTAGAGACCTTTATAAAACCTGAAAAGACATGTTGCAATTTTGAAGAGTTTGCGAATTCAGTTGAGTGAACCATCCTTGACGATTTCATCGGATCACGTACACATATCACATAAGTCACATTTATTCATTTAGATCATATTTATATTCTTGTTATTTCACATAGCATGGGATATCATATAATCACATAGTTCAATATAGCAGACAGCTCATATCACTTTATCACTCATTTCGGCTTTGCAAATTATTCAAAGAAATTCAGTCTTATAATGCTATATGCATGAGACTCATATTCGTTCTTATTATTATGACTGAGTGCCTATCATTTACTTATACAAATACTAGCCCATAGGACACAGTTAGAATAGAATCATGGAGCATAGTTCTACATGCAGAATCAGAAATCACAAAGAAAAGCTCTATTTGGAATCGCTTCATACTGGTAACTCAAGTCACAATGCCTTTATCTAAACATACATTTTATGAAATGCATCAAATACATACGTGTCATATATCACAATCATATATGACACTCAAACAAAGCTCATAACCATAGGACCTAAGTCCAGTATTCACTTTTGTTGAGAATTCACATATCATATAGGATTTCACGTCAAATCAGAACACTTCCAATATATGCCTAACTATTAAACTCCTTGGACTTTAAGTCCAGAATTCAGAAACAAATCACAAGTAGTTCAATAATATTGGAAGTTTAATCAAATCAAATCAATCCTAGAAAATCATCTAGGTTGACTCACAGTATGCTCCAATATAACATTTGCTTCCAAATTCTGGGAACACCTGAACATGGACACTTGACTTGTTTGAAGCTCCAAAATCTTCAACCATCACAAAGCCCTAACTTTCATGTAATTCACGTACCTCATCTTGAAGGTTGACAGGGAGGTTCATTTTTTCTTAGAATAGAAGAAAGAAATATCAGAGTGGAAGTGATGACAAACAGAGAAAAGCAAGGTTTAATTTTGGTGAATATTTAATGAAAAGCTTTAGGTTAGAGGAACTCTAAAGAAAGAAGTTTCAAGAATGATAAGGACTAGGACAACAGCTAGCCTTTTAAGGCAATAAAAATCTTAACTTTAGCTAGGACACCTATTCATTTCTTATCCACTTATCCACTTCCCTTTATTAAAACTCACTTAAGTATAATTTACACTTAAGTTTATGACTTAATAAAACCACTGTAATCACAAATCATAACCCCTTACTCACTTCCATATTTTTCCCATAACATATCATTTTGGGTCAACTTTACATGTTCTTTTGACCCAGACATTGAATTCATTTTGCAACACTTTCTTCTAGAACATGTTCCCCTATGTCTTATGTCTCTATTGACACCTAAAATCATTCACTTTGGTTATGTCCTCAATCATATTAAACCTTTTTCTTTTGGGGCAACTAGCATAACATTCGCTATAGGTATCAGATCAAGATCCTTGTTAAATGGTTTGAAAGAGGACTTATAGGTCTATAACTTTTATGAAGACATTGGAGACAAATTCTATTGCTTGAAGGGTCAAAGATGGACCAGACGATAGCATGAGACGAACAGTGTTTAGAAGAAGAAGTTTCGGTCACATAAACAGAAAACAGATGAAGCAATAAGCAGATGAAGCCAAAAAGCAGACAAAATAATAAGCAAACGAAGCAATAAGCAGACGAAGCCAAAAAGCAGATGAAGCAATAAGCAGATGAAGCAAAAAGAAAATGAAGCAAAAAAAAAGACAAAGTAATAAGCAGATGAAGCCAAAAAGTAGACAAATCAATAAGCAGACAAAGTAGAAAGTAGAGGAAGCAAAAAGGGCAAATGAAATAAAAGTTAACTTAAGACGAAGCAAAGTAAACTTTAGACAATGTAACTCTTAAGACGAAGCGGAGTCAACTTAAGACAAAGCAAAGTCAACTTAAGACGATGCAACTCTTAAGACGAAGCGAAATCAACTTAAGACGAAGCAAAGTCAACTTAAGACGATGCAACTCTTAAGACAATATGACATCATCACAAACGATGTGATGTCATCATAAATAATACATCTTTACAGACGATACATCTTCATAGACGATGCATCTTTATAGATGAAATGACATCATCACAGACGATGTGACATCATCACAGACGATACTACCTATACTCCTGAACATCTCCACTTACAAGGATCATAACTTTCTACTCCACCATCTAAACTCCCATACTAGAAATTCTCAATAAACTTCTCTAATGTATTTTCCTTCACTAAATCTAACACTTAAATTTTATTTCTAGTCTTTCTACTCCATTTCGTTCTACTCATTCTCTATAACCACAATCCTCAATCTATCACATTACTATTAAATATACCCGAAATGTCAATGAGTGCATGTACAATTATTTTCATGTATGCAAAGATTTAAATTCATATGCATATATGCTAACATTCTACTGAGCATGAAATGCAAATTTTTCTAACTCTCACATTGCTATTCTCTCCATTATTGAAATCAGGGTTCTAACCTTTAATATGGGGATTGGATGTTACAGTTACTCATGATTAATGCATTCTCTTAAAGTTGTGATGAATGTATTGTTTGAGTATTTTGAATATGAGGTAGATGTTAGCTTGGAAGGTTCATTCTTGTGATTTCAATGTATTGTTAGCATAAATTGTATAAGTGATTCCTTCAGATTGATATATGCTTCATGTGGTTTGTGTGTGAGAGCTGAATGAGGTTGTGAAATATAAATGTTGCATTCATCATAGCTGACGATGCCCAGTTTTGATGAGTGTTGCTTTGTTTCACTGGATTTAATGACTTTCATGCTATTTAACCCAAATACATCTAACCTTACCTTTGCGCACATTACAACCTTGAAAAGTCCTCTGATTCATGATTTTACATGTGAATTTTAGTGGTGGAGAAATGAAATGATATGCAAAGTTGTAGATTGTCATGATCATAAATGATTTTGAGTGTATTCGTGGATATATTTTAGTGAAATACATTTTTTAAGTCTACCATTAGATTGCTCAGTTTTTGAAGATGATGAATGTTAATTGATCATGAGTAAAAGCTTGAAATGTTGATTTCTTGCTATGATTTTTGAAAGTCATTTATCTTTTTTTATGATTATATATTCATAGAAAATATGGGAATTGAGTAAATGTTCTTTTTGGGCTTATGAGCTAATTTTAATGTTTTATCGTAGGACGGTCAAAAGCTAAGTGTGGGGGAATTTGATAAGTGTAAAATATTACATCTTTTATACTCCTAAACTTAGTCCATATAATTATTTTATTACACATTTGGGCATGATTATTCATATTTTACTAGTTAAAACCCAAAATTATTTATTCTGAATTTTACTGTAAAATTAGCCTAAGTTGAACAAAAATTTAAACTTAATGGACTAATGTAATTGTGTTAATTATATGGAGATGATTAAAACTCTAGCAATCCATAATCAAGCACCATGTGCATTAAAATGATAGCCTATATAGCAACATAAGGAGGAAGAAGGCAGCAAAACACATTAATAGAGAGTAGTAATTAAAAGTAAAATGATAGCAGCATGGAGATAAAATGCAGTTTGCGTTTCATACAGAACATGTCTACGTTTCACACAGAGGTTCTATGTTTAATGTAGATAGTGTCTGCGAAACGCAGACCCGGTGTTCATGCATGGTGCATTTTAACGAAAATGTAAAGTAGTGGTAGAACCATTAAAGGGGTTAAAGTGTGAACATTATCTTTGGACCACATTATAATTCGTCACACCAATCAACAATGAGGGGGCGACAGAAGAGAGTTGGTGAGAGAGGGAGTGAGGCATGAATAGTGTCTTGTACCTAAAAACTTAATTGTCCCATTAACGAATAGTGAAGAGAAGAGAGTTGTGTGAGAGAGGAGTGGAGGTGCAGTGAAAGGGGCTTCAACTAGGGACATTGAATAGGGGTTGAAGCATTTTTCTGGGAGAGATTCATGGAAGGCTAAACGTCTAGACGCCGTTTCGAAGGTGACATTGATGTCGACGACCTAGGTTAAGTGTATTTCACTATTTTTGTTATTTGTTTCTCTCATTAGAAATTGATTATGTTATCTTATGTTAATTGATTTTGGTATTGTGTATGGATAATCATTTTTTTTATTTTCGTTTGTTTGTCTATGAACCCATTGGGTATTATGAAAAGATGATTTTAATGCATTCATTGAATCATTTAATTGCAAACCCATTGCTAGAATTTTGATATAATCCGTAATTGTTATGTTGAAATTCATGTGTAGTGATTGATAATTCGTAATCGTTAGGGATAATATGAAGTAGGTTTAATGACGCATCGTATGTGATTGTTGCTTTGATTAATCAATTTCCCTAATTCATAATGCTTCTGGCTAATTAAATCTAAAGATCATATCCTAGGTTATTCGATGGTTAGGTTTAATTAACGATCGTATCTTGATTAAACACTACCTAAGGGAAAACTCGGGTTAGTTATTAACTCACGATTAATAGTTGCTAGGATAGGTTAAAGAACAAAAAATCAATGAAATATGCTTAGTTAGGGTATAGGCTGAGATTGAACCAAAGAATCAGGTCCCTACCGAATTCCCCACTTTTATCATTTTCACATGTTTTCTTTAATTTGTTTTTATTAGTTAGTTTCATTTTATTTTATTATTTAAAAAAATCCAAAACCCCCTTTTAAAACTAAACACTAGTTACTTTCAATTCATAAACTTTGCACACACTCTCTGTGGGATTAACCTAAACTCAACACTGCTATAGTAATAGTCTACTTGTTTTATTTGAGTAGCGTTATGACACGCTGTCACTTAGTTCCCTAAGCCATTTATGACTTAATTTTCTAAGTCATTTATCACTCAATCCTACTGCCATGTGTCACTTATTTTTTACTGCCATGTGTCACTTATTTCCACTGTCATGTGTCAACTTATCTTGCCACTTGACATTTTTTCTAGACTAAAGGCACATATTAATTCACCAATCTCCCAATTGTCATAATTAATCCCAAATTATTAATTTTAATCCTTTAAACCAAAATTCAAGATGTAAATAATACACAATCAAATCGCAATTCTTTTAAACCTTTCATGCCCCAGAATATGTCAATTGAGTGCATATACAATCTTTGCAATGTTTACTAAATCACGATTCATGTGTGTATGCTAATAATATGTATGGAATGAAATGAACTTCATTAATTCTAAAATTATATGACTCAATATTCTAATACTCTAACCCCTCAGTATGGAAACCGACTATTATAGATCTTAAGCATTTTAAAAGGTCATTGGTCATATATATATAGATTGACCTTGGGCTTACATCATTATGAAACATATAGATACATTTATAAATTCATGGGTTTTGATGTAATATAGGGGGATATAAGTGTTTAATCCTATATGGGTTTTCTCTCATACAGTTTAGCATTCAGTGAGAGAAAATAAATTTATCTAATGCAGTTTAACATAAAGTTCAGAGAAATTGAGACCTACAAATAGAAAGGTGATAAATTTCAGATCATACAGGTATCATCCTAGTTTACTATGCCCCATTTTCTTATTTATGTTAGTAAGATATTAGATATGCAATATTGTATTGTATCTATGTCACACAGGACATATGGATTTGACATTTTTCGATATTGAAAGCCTTACGGGATGGAGTGATGGACTTTCACTATCTTTAATTCAAATTGTTTTTAAACTTGGTCGAACTATAGATTGATTTGGCTTAACCATTTCTGTACTAGTTTTTATAACTATTACAACTATAGTAACTAATTATTATCTAAGGGGGAGAATGTTAGAATGTTTTCGGAAATTAGATAACAATTAATTACATTTCTACAATTTTAATAAATTCATGGTTAAGTGAACCGAATTTGATCTAATTAAAGATAATAAAGTAACCTAATAAAGCATTTAGGTTCACGGGCTGAATTATAACAAAGAATATAGACCCTAATTAGTATGGGCTGGATCTATATTAGGCCTGTGATGGGAAAGCCTAATATAAAAGCTATATATATAAGGTTAAGGTCTCTTGCAATCACTTAAACAAATTGTGAACATTTAAATTCTCTCACCCTTCAAAAGGTTCACGTGTTAAGAAAGTTAGAAAAAGATGTTACCGACATCTTGATGACCAACTTTTGTAAAGGTCGTCGTAAAAACACATTCTTTTCGTTTTTGAAAAGCTCAGTTCAAATTATGGAAGCAAAATAAGGTATTTTTTGTATTTTTTTTATCATTAACTTTCACGTTCAATCCTAGATGCGTAACTAAGAATTGTGTTATCCACTACATGTTATGCTATTATGTACAAACCATCTCCAATATCTTGCTCCTCTATTGCGTGCTTCTAATCATAGTGGTTGTTTTTGTTTCCATTAATTTGTACTCTCTGTCTATTGATAATTCTTTCACCTATCTAGCTATTGCCTAGCCAAAAGATCACCAGATGCACTCCCCTAATCGCTACACGTTAGTATCAATGTGTCTATATCTAGCAAGCCATATAGTCGTCCAATTTTCAGACATTGGTATTACCACATCCTATCTCTGACAAGCCATATAGTCTTACATGCCATTTATTGTTTTTCTCCTAGTAGCTTGTTACCTTTTTTAGTATAGTTGTAAGTTAAAATAGATGAGAGTTATACAAGTTGAAGAAGAATACTTTATGGACGTGTAGCTTTTAGTAAAAAGTTTTTTTTTCATCTCTAAGAATTATTCCAGTTTTGATAGGTTATCTATTATAGAGAAATATGATATTGCTAAACCTATGTTAATTGTCTTAACTTACTCAAACTACAATCCTTAGGTACAAGGAAATGTCTTCAATAGGTTAATAAGGGATGTTAGTGAGCCAAATAAAGAGATAGATGAAATTGATGCAAATTTTATTGGTTGTCTTAAAAATTAGGATAGAAAATATTATCACATCGTCACATAATTCTATACTACCTCAGTTTCATCCATTCATATTCAATTTGTTGATTATGAAATTACAAAATAAATATTAAATGTTTTAGCTAATCAATTTTAAACTATCAGGCTTACACATTATTATTAGTATAGAATCTCATTATAATTTAAAATAGTAGCTTTGATCAGTTTAGGGATGATTTTCACGCACATGTTCAATTAGTTTAAAATGCCTCTCTATTTCACTAAAATCCACTACTTATACTAGATATTGTTGTTTTGGAGATTATTTTTTAAGAGACTCGCCTTAATCTAGACAAAACTCTATATTTTGAAGTTACGTTTACAACCACTCGACCCTCACATTAGTAATACGGCAATCAACTCTATAAAAAATTTTCATCAAACTGGTTATAGTTTTGCACATTTTATCATTGCTACTACCATTTAGGGATCTATTGTTATAAGTACCTTGAGACAATATTTAAATAAATCATCTTTTCCAATTCCTTTACTGGCATCTAAAAGTTTGGATATTCCTATTTCACCATTACTGCCACTGATGTTCAAGTTCACTGTGAGTGATGTTAAGGCACTATTCAAACATATTATCCCTTATAATTCCTCAACTTCTATGTTTACTAGCACAGGTAATTCTCATTGACCTTATGACTATGTGTTGCAATCATATGACTTTTGATATCAAACTCTTGTCTTCTCTAATGCTTGTCTCTTCCTTACCATCAATACACATTGAAAATGGTACTAAAATGAGTATCATTATACTATTCATGCATCTACCCCCAATCTTAGTATTCATGAAACCTATTACATAACCAATTTAGTCCTAAATCTTATTTATGTTGATCAAATATGTAAAATAGGACTAAATTTTAAAAATGATTTTCTTCGTAGGAATTTATTGGAAAAAGTTTCCATTCATTCTCCGCTAGATTATCCTTCTTCTTATAAGGTTTGTAGGCTTTGATGAGGCTTGTATGGATTGAAATAAGCTTCTTAGATCTTATTTTGCAAAATTCAACTTCATCCTTGGTTAATTTGACCTTATTTCTACTTCGCAAAATTCTACACTTTTTTATTCATCAAAATGTTAGGGACTTTGTCCTTATGTTAATTTATATTGATAATATAATAATAACATGAAATGATAAATTTAGAATTTTAGAATTGTAACATTATCTTAGTCAACCTTTTAGAATGAAGAGTTCTTTTAGTTACTTTTAAGGTCTTATATTTTCTCATACTTCTGAAGGCTATTATTTCTCTTAAGCTAAGTATGCATTTATCTTAGTTTGTCACTCTAGCATCACCAAAAGCAAAGTTATATCAACTTCTTCAGAATATAACTATAAGCTTACTCCTTTAGATGACACTCTTCTTGATGATTTCACTTGATATCGATAACTTACTAGTATTCTTATCTATCTTACTATTATTCAACCTGATACCTTATATGATATTCATCTGGTCAATTAATTTTTATCTACTCCTCACTCATCTCAATTTTTTGTCATAATTCAGATCCTTTGTTACATTAGAGGATCTCTTTTCTATGAACTACACTTCTATTTTAACTCTTTCTCATTATTATCTCACTATTTTGATATTGATTGAGTTGGTGATATAATAAATCCTAGTTCTACCACTACTTAGTGTTTCTTCTTATGCGGTTCTCTCTTAGTGTATAATGTTTGGTCTAATACTAAATTTGAATATTGTGCTTTTGCTAATGCTACATCTACATTACTTTGGTTGGGGATTTATTAACTACTATTTGCATCATATATTCCTCTAGTACTATGAATCATTATGATAATATAAGTGCTATCCAAATTTCTTATAATGACATTTTCATAAACATATAAAACACATTGAATTGATTGTAATTTGTTCATCATTATGTTACTCAAGGCACTATACATTTATTCTTGTATCCTTGGCTAACCAAAACGTTCATATATTTACCAAAACACGTTTTACAACTCATTTTCAAATTTTAGTAGAAAAACTCAAGTTTACATTTATTATTCCAACTTGAACCTGAGGGAAGTGTTAAGATTAATATTAGATTAGTTACAATTATTGTATAAATGACCCCATCCTTTACTTGTTTACCAAATGTGTTATATTCTTGTCCTACTTTGGTTTAAGTAACATCCCTTATTACTTTGGTAAGGAGTTAGATATAGGCCAAATTCATGTGAGTACTGTCTGCTCACTTGGTCTAGTCTGAGCTGAGCACAATACAAATGCAAGTTATTGATTCAGATTAGGTTATTTCCTATCTTTTATATGTCTAACTTGTTTACTTTTCATTAGAGAATTTTTCTTTGATGGGGTCTTTGCATTTTTTTGTCTCATTCGCATTTGAACATTACAAACCCTTTTTAGAAATTTTGTGAAATTTTTTTGAATTTGTTTCCATTTTTCTCCTCACTTACAGATTCTCCCCTATCATATGATTTGCTTTTATATATTGAATATTTTCTAGTTTTTCTTGTATCAACAAACTTCTAAAAACTTGATAATACTCTTTTCTCTAGATGAATGCATTTTTTGCAAGTTCTAAGTCTTCAACCTTGAGTGCACGAGTTTATAGACTAATTGCATTTTTCTTTTAAGGTAGTGGCTATACCAGAACATAACTATTCGATAAGTTTTTTCCTCTACTATATCTTTAATTTTGTATAATTTGATAGCAAAAATCATTTCACAATAGAAATTTATAACGGTTGTATCATTGTAACTCTTACCTGACCTATCTAAACTCTAACTTTGGATGGAACTAATTACAAAAATTGGTCCTAAAAATTGCTTATTTTCTATGATAAATTAGAAGGAGGTTATGTGTTATTCAATGATCTTCCATTTATTAATGAAACTACTAACACACTAACTGAAGAAGAGGCTAGGATGAAGCATGAAAAGGATAATAAAATAGTTAAAAGACATCTGTTGAACCATATGACCAACTCTCTATTTGATTTCTTTGTGAATAAAAAATTTATTAAGATTATTTGGGACACCTTAGAGAATAATTATGTGGCAGATGATAATATGTGGTTTAATGTTGCAATTTCAAATGGTGAATGACAAACCAGTGATGGAGTAAGTTCACAAATATAAGAAAATATTGGTTGATGTGCTAAGTGAGGTCATGAAGATGTGTTGCAAGTAAATATGTTGTTAGAGAAGTTCCTACTGTCCTATAGTGATTATATAAATCAACTGAAGTAAAAGAAAAAAGACATAGAAGTCTAGGAGCTCATTAGTCACACGAGAACTAAGGAGGCTAAATACCTTAAAGATAAGCTCAATTATGTTTCTTAAATTTTAGTTAAAGCTAACTTGAGTCTTTTGTTGGCACTTCTAAGGACACTTTCAAAAGAAAAGGCAAAGGCAAGAAGAATTAAAAGAATGGGAAACATAAAAAGCAAAATCAATTCAAGAAGCTAATGGAGGAATGAAGAACAAGAAGGTAGCCTGCTATATATATGGAAAGCCAAACTATAAGGCATATCAATGCCATCTTCATAAAAGACAATAAAACCAATATCAAAAGTCTACTACCTAATATGCACCCCAAGCCAATATTGTTTAAAAGGATGGAATTATAGCTACTGTAATCTTGGAGGCTAACCTGGTGGATAACAAAACTGCTTGGTAATGAATAGTAGTGCTTCAAAGCATCTTTCTACCAACAAGGAATTGTTCCACCAGTTTGAGGATGTTATAAATTAAGAATGTGTCTTTATGGGAAACTAAACAATTATTTAAGTACTTGGTAAAGGAAAGATCTTCCTTAAACTTGCTTTAAAAAAAACTTTAGCTTTGGATGATGTCTTGTATGCCCCCTCCATGTATAAGAACTTAGTGTCTGGTAGTTTGTTTAATGAAGCGAGACTAAAAATTATGTTTTAGGTTGATAAGGTCATAATTACCAAATATGGGAACTTTGTAGGAAAGGAGCACTTAGTTGATGGATTTTTTATATAAGACCAAAATGGTTTTAAATTTTTAATTTGATATTAAAAATTTAGGAGAAGTTGATGTGATTCTTAGTAGTAAAATGAGGAAAATCAAAATTGGCTTTTCTTTTATGTCAATCACATTTTATTGAAAAATTGTTAAAAATTTTGGTTGCTTTGATGTTGTGACTGTGAGAACTCCCTATGATTCTATTATATCTCTTAAAAAGAATAAAGGTTTTAGTACTTCACAAGCCGAGTATGCTAAAATTATAGGAAGTGTTATATTCCTCGTGAATTATAATAGACATGACATAGCTTATATTGTGTAACATCCCATTCCTATATTAAGAGTTAGAACCCAAAAATACGGTGCATGTGAGATCAATAAGAGATTAAGAAAAATGCATTTTCATGCTTATGCATATTTTTAGCTTACACATACGTGAATTTGAATTTTTGCACACATTAAAATAACTGTATATACATTCATTGACATTCCGAGTATAATTAATTGATATATGTGAAAGGTGATTTTTTTATTTAGAATTTGTGATTTAATTGTATGGAAAACTGAATTGAAGACTGAATTTATGGATTTAGAATTTTTTTAGGAATATTTGTTTAGGAGAAATTTCCAAAATGGTTGGATATTATTGGACTAGGAAAAATGCCACTTGGCAAGTAAATTGATGAATGGAAATAAGGATGAGAATAAGGGATATTGAAGAATTTTAGAGATAATTGGAATGAAAGGATGAGAGATATGAGACTAGTTCAATAAGAACTTTGTTAGAGCCTTAGATGTTAGATAAGTGACAAGTGTCACTTATTTAGTTCAACTTTTAACATACAATTACTTTGAAAGACCAAGTCACATTTTTCTTAACTTTGAAAGACAAAGTACTATTCTTGTCTAAAAAATATCTTTTTCATGGTTCTGTTCTTCAAGCTTGTTCCTTTACACAGATTTTTTCATCAAACCTTTATCAAAGTTAAATCTTGCTTTCTTTTGTCTATTACCACTCCTACTTTGTTATCTTTTTTTTTACCTCAAGAAAAACCTAACCTAAATCACCTTTAAGATGATGTACATGGTTGCATGAGGAATTAGGGCTTCTTAAGATTTTCATGAATTTGGAGTTTTAACAACTAACTATCTTGTTAAACCTTTTGAGTTGTTGGTTTATGAAACAAAATGGTGATTTATTTGTCATTTCATGATCATGAGAAAATGGTTATTTTCATTAACACCATAGGTTTAAGATGAAAATATGGATTTTTGGTTCTTTTTTTGTATTTGATGATAAAAATGTTATCAAATGGTGTTAAAATGAATTTTGGAGTTGAAAGATCAACGAAAACATATATGGAATTAATGCAGAAATTTATGAAAGTTGATATTCATATATATGCTCTGTTTTTCTTTTCGGTTGTGAACATGAGTATTTTGGATGTTTTGAGAAATGACATATAATAAGTTTAGAGGTAAGAAATAGGTTCAGGGTAATGTTTAGATATGATAAGGAATGATAAAAATGGAAGTTAGAGAAGAAAATGGAAAATGTATAAGAGATAAAAAAGTGCAGCAGTGAAGAAAATAAAGAAACGTAGGAAATTGAAAATGCGTGAATATGAGATGTTTTTGATATTTGGTGTTAATTATGGTTTTTAATTTTTTTAATAATGAGTTGAGCTAAAATAAGAGTCGAAAATGAATGTTCGAGGAAGGAAACAAGGAGAATACAGAAAATGAATATGCAAGAAAATGAAAGAAGAAATGCATCAGTGGAGAAAGTCGCAGTATCTAAAGAGAAGAAGCACGATTGCATCTTTGGCAGAGGAATTGGGAAAGCATGATCATACTTCTACATGATCGTAACTTTCCTCTTTTTTCTGGAGACAGCACGATTGTGACTTTGATAGGCGAGTGAAAACTCGTGATCGTTCTCATGCACGATCGAGACTTCTAAGACTAGAGGCAGATGTGAACATCCTTCGATCTTGTGGCCATATCTTGCTCTCCCGACCTCGAAATGACATGGGACTTGAACCATTAGACTCTTAACAAATTAATATACCTTTAATAAAAAACTATAACAATTTAAAATCATTTGGGAGAGATTGATAAAAAACTATGGGTCTGGTCTGATTGGCTGTGCACAGCCGTGCAATGAGGTTGCACGAACATGACTTAATTTTGTTGGTGTGCAAGAGCGTGCATGATGGTTGCACGCTTGTGACTCATTTGTGTTGTGATGCACAGTTGTAAATTTATGTTTCACGGTTGAGACTTAATTTTAATTGGGTTAATGGATTCAAGATGAAAATGATGATTGTGCTAGAATATGAAAACCAGAAAGATTTCATTGAACGGGCTTTGGTATTTTGACAATATCTTATTCTGTAGTTATCCGAATTGAATGATTTTTGATTTGGAGTAAACTAAAGAAATAGGAATACAATGTTTTTGAAGAAATCAAAATTTAATTCTAGGATTCCAGATTTTTGAATTAAAGTTGAGTACATGATACTGTTTTTGCTTATGAACATTCCAAATTAATTGGAGTATAACTTTTAGATTACAGAACCAAAGTGAATGATTTTGGTGCCATTAGAAACTTAAGATAATGAGGAAGATTTTTATAGAATAAATTTTTATTAAATTACTTCATCTTCCTTGTGAGGATGTTCATGAAAAATAGACCCAAAGGTTAGGAAATTTGGAGAAAATTATAAGAAGAAATGAGAATTTGGATAATGTCTGATCTTGTAATGTTGGAATGACATTAGTGAATGAATTGTTGATATCAAAGTACCAAAGATATAAGTTTGTTTGGGAATAAAGATATTCATATGATTGAAGTTGTGATTCAAAGAAGAGGAGTAAAGTGTATCAAGTTAAA
>JANSVA010000217.1:6718724-6731855 GCA_025504915.1 Erythroxylum reticulatum
AGAATATTCATGCAGAAATAATATCAGAGAGTTTGCACATACCAAGCTCTTTTGTTAACACACAAAATCTATCTTCAGAGAGTGGCTTAGTGAAAATGTCAGCTACTTGATTCTCATGATTAACATACAAAAGATCAGTGGTTCCTTCTAAAACATGATTTCTAAGAAAATGATGTTTGATTTCTATATGCTTAGTTTTAGAATGATACATAGGATTTTTGAAAGATTTATAGCACTAGTATTATCATATAATATAGGAATATGAGAAAAGTTTGATGCTTCATCCATAAGATTTGAGCACAATAGCAGGCAACTACTACATATTTTTCTTTAGTCATCGAAAGCAATATACAATTTTTTTCCTACAAGACCAAGATACTACACATCCTCCAAGAAATTAACAGTTACTAATTGTGCTTTTACGATCAACTTTATCTCCTGCATAATCTGTATCACAATAACCCACTATGTCAAATGAATCAGTTTTTGGATACCATAGTCCAAAGTCTATAGTTCTGTGGAGATATCGAAAGATTCTTTTGACTACTTAAAGGTGGCTTTCTTTTAGATTTGATTGAAAGCATGTGCAAAGACACACATTAAGTATAATATATAGTCTTAAGCTTTTAATATATAGTAGTAATCTAATCATTCTTCTATATTTTGTCTCATCCATAACTTTGCCTTCTTCATCTTTATCAAATTTAGTTCCAGTGTACATGGCAGTACCCGTCAGTTTGGCATTCTCAAAATGATATTTCTTGATGAGTTTCTTGGTATATTTGTCTTGGCTAATGAAGATTCCTTTTTTTATTTGTCTTATCTGTAATATGAGAAAGAATGATAATTCTCCCATCATGCTCATTTCAAACTCCCCCTGCATTAGTGCTGAGAATTCTTTACAGAAGGATGAATTAGTAGCATCAAATATTATGTCATCAATATATATTTACACTAGGAGTAAATCATTCTCCTTTCTCTTAATAAATAAGGTTTTATCGACCTCTCATCTTTCAAAGTTATTCTCAAGCAGAAAGTTACTTAAACTCTTATACTATGCTTAAAGAGCTTGCTTTAAACCACACAAATCTTTGGTTAAATTCATCATATAATCCAGATGGTTTTCAGCTTCAAAACCTGGGGGTTGCTTAAAAAATACTTCTTCTTTATTGTAACCATTTAAGAATGCACTTTTAACATCCATTTGGAACAACTTGAAGTTTTTATAGTATGTAAAGGCAAGTAAAATTCTAATTGATTCCAATCTAACAATACATTCATAAGTTTCATTAAAACAATACCTTCCTGTTGATTGTAACCTTGAGCTACAAGTCTAGCTTTGTTTCTTATCACCTTACCATTTTCACCAAGTTTGTTTCAAAATACAATGATTGACCAGTTTTGAGGACAAGGTACTATATTTCAGACCTTATTTTTTCAAATTGATTCAGTTTTTCTTTCATGGATGAACGATGATCTTATTCTTAGACTTTCATAGGGATCTTCCATAATATATTGATGTGTATTAAGAGCTCTCCATTCTCTCGATGTGTTTTGTTACATAGGTTCCTGCTTAGATGAAGGAGCCTACTCTATTCTAGTTCAGGAAGGCCTTCTTGATTTTGTAATTTTGAAGGTATTATAGGTGTAGTTTGATTCTTTGATGTATTTTTAGGTACCAATGGATGCTTTTCATCATTTAAGTTAGTTGTTGTTGTTGAAGGTATTGTTTTATTAAATACCACTTATATCAATTCTTCTATCTTCTTTGTTCTTTTATTATATACTCTGAATCCTTTACTAGCGGTACTGTAGCCTAAAAAATAGCTTCGTTTAATCTTGCATCGAACTTTCCAAGGTTGTCTTTTCCTTTATTTAGAGCGAAACACTTGCAGCTAAATGCTCGAAAGTAAGCAACAATTGGTTTTCTTCCATTCCACAGCTCATAGAGGGTCTTTTTCAGAGTAGGTCTTATGAGACTCCTGTTGAGTATATAATAAGCGATGGACACAACTTTTGCCGAGTAACTATGAGGTAGGCTACTTTCGTATAACATTATTCTAGCGATATCTACGAGAGTCCTGTTCTTTCTCTCAGTAACTTCATTTTATTGAGGAGTCCTCGGGCATGAGAAGTTGTGAGTTATACCATTTTCATTGCAAAAGTCTTAAAATTTTCTATTATCAAATTCTCCTCTATGATCGCTTCAAATCGATGTAATGCAATATCCTTTTTCAGTCTAAACTTTCATGCAAAACTTCTCAAAAACCTTAAAAGTATCATCCTTATTTAATAGAAAAATAAACTCATGTAAATCTTGAAAATCATCTACTATAAAAAATCATAATGTTTTCCACCAAAACTTTGAGTCCTAGTAGGATCAAATAAATCCATGTGCACGAGTTCAAGTGGCTAGTTAGTAGTTATAACATTTTTAGGAAGGAAACTACTTTTGATTTGTTTTCCTTTTAAATAAGCTTTATAAAGCTGATTGCTCTCAAATTTCAAAGTCGACAGTCCTCTTATTAACTCATTTTTGGACAATTTTGATAAAATGTTTATACTAGCATGTCCAAATCTTCTGTGCTGTATAATTGAATCCCTTTCTGTTGAGATAAAACACTTGTCACTTTGAGAAGATATATCTTCCAATTGAGCACAGTATATGTTCTGATTTCTAGGACCAATGGATACAATATTATTATTAAGATTGTCAATTATTACACAATGTGATGCATAGAAAGTAGCTCTGTAACCTTTATCACATAATTGACTTATGCTAAGTAGGTTATGTTTTAATCCATCAATAAAAAGAACATTATCAATAGAAGTAGAGTTAGAATTATCGATTTTACCAATTTTGGTGACCTTTGCCTTGTTTTTATTGACAAAGACAACATTACCTTTGTCTTTCCTTTCAGTATAGTTAAAATGTGATATTTTACCTGTCATATGTTTCGAACAGCCGCTATTAACTGTCCATTGATTTTCTTTTATCTTCATTTTAAAGCATATATGCAGAGTATATTATCTCATTTTAGGTACCCAAATCTTTCTGGTCCTTTCATGTTAATAGTTTTACCTTTCAGTCTCCAAAAATACATTTGAGATGGTTTTTTTTTTCATTTTTTGAAAGTAATAAGAGTGACTAATATGACCATGTCTACCATAATAATCACACAAAATAGATGAATGATAATTGTTATAATTTTTCCACTTACTAGGTTCCTACTACTTTGGCTATAGCCACTGCAAGATTTAATAAACAAGTTTTTGCATATTGTTATTTTCAATATATCTTATTCTAGCCCTATCAAAAACACATTTACCATTCTCAAGTACTGCATCAAGATTGTTTCTTCCATTAACAAAATTAGCAAGATCTTTTTTAAGAGAAATAATTTTTTAGTACATTTTTCTTTTTCATGTTCTAAAGCAATAACTTTCTTTTCTAATTATTTTATCTTAGCATAGTCATTTTCAAGTAATGAGTTTTCTAATTAAATTATTTTTTGTTCCAAGCATTCTTTTTCAAAAACTATTTGTTTATTATCATTTTCAAGAGGCATGACTTTAGAAAACAAATCTTTGTTTTCCAATTCTAATAATTTAATCTTATTCATTAAAGATTCATCATTATTTTTTGACTTCTCAACCTTTTTGAAATACTACACTATTAATTTTTAATACTGATCATATAAGTTATGATATGCATCTCTCAATTCATCAATTTCAATATCAGAGTTAGAATAATATACCTCATCATCTCTTGATTTGACCATAAAGCAAACATTGTTGACTTTCTTAGGCTCTTCTTCATCAAAGTTATTAAAATCCTCATTTGACCAAGTCATAAATAGCATGCTTTTGGGGTTTTCTATTTTCTATCTTGTCCTTTTGAAGAAGAGGACATTATGATCTTATGTGTCCAGGCTTCTCACCGTGATAGCATATGATTTGATTAGTTTATGTATAGTTATTGTTGTTGTTACCTTTTGGTAGGAACTTGTTTCTAGTTTTCTTGTTTCATTCTCTTTTCTTTTTTAGCTTCTTTCTCTAGAAGTAGACATATTTTCTGACCATGAAGTTGAATTCATTATCTATATCTATTTGCAACTCAGTATCACTTTCATCATTATTTGATAGATTTGATTCGTCAACTGCTTTTCGTGTCATTCCTCTTTTGTATAATAATCCTTCATCTCGCCAAAGCTTAGCTTTATGAAGCATTAAGTTTCCTCTTAAACAATCAAATGAGATTCTATCGAGTTCTTTTGTGGTTTCTAGAGTTTTCACTTTAGGTCTCTATTCCTTTGGTAATGATCTTAGAATTTTTGTTACTAGCTCGTCATTTAGATATATCTTTCCCAAGTTTTTCAAGGAAGTGATGAAATTGTTGAAATGTCTAAAGAATTAGCGCTGGACCCCGCTTTCGAAGCCTAGCATTCGAAGTCATTGAACTGAAACAGTACTTGTCCTTCACTATATTGAACCTGGTTTGGGAGAATTATCATAACTTTCTCTATAGATATTAGATTAATCTTTTCTTTGGACGGTTGGAAAGAAAACATTAATATATACATCCTTCATGAAGACCTTCAAGATAGATTCTACCGTCTACAAGGTCAAAACTGGGACTAGACGATAGGATCAGATGAAACTAGACAAAGGTCAGACGAATTGGAAAATTGTCATAACTTTCTATAGGGATAACGAATTAAGGTTTCCTTTAAATAGTTAAAAATATAACTGCAAGATCTACAACTTTCATGAAGACCTTGAAGACGTATTCTATCATCTATAGGGTCAAAAATGGGATCAGACGATAGTCAGACGGAACTAGACAAAGGGTCAGACAAACGGTCAGATGAATTTGGAAAATTGTCATAACTTTCTCTAGATATGTCTAATTAAGTTGTTCTTTATATGGTTAGAAAGAAACCCACAATATATACAACTTTCATGAAGACCTTGAAGACATATTCCATCATCTATAGGGTCAAAAATGGGACCAGACGATAGGATCATACGGAACCAGACGAAGGGTCAGATGAATTGAAAAAATCATCATAACGTTCTCTAACGATGTCGGATTAAGATGGTCTTTAAATGGTTCGAAAGAAGACTTCAAGATATACAACTTTTATGAAGACCTTGAAGACATATTCCATCATCTATAGGGTCAAAAATGGGATCAGACGATAGGATCAGATGGAATCACATGAAGGGTTAGACGAATTAGGAAAATTGTCATAATTTTCCTTAGAGATGTTGGATTAAGGTGTTCTTTAGATAGTTTAAAGAGGACTTCAATATATACAACTTTCATGTAGACCTTGAAGGTAGATTCTATCATATACAGGGTCAAAAATGGGATCATACGATAGGATTAGACGGAACCAGATGAAGGGTCAGATGAATTGGAAAAATTGTCATAACTTTCTCCATAGATGTCGGAATAAGGTGTTCTTTATATGGTTAAAAAGAGGACTTCAATATATAAAATGTTTATGAAGATCTTAGATTATGTCATATTCAGGGTTAAGATTGGACAAGACGATAGGATAAGATGAAACTAGATGAAAGGTCAGACGAATTGGAAAAATTGTCATAACTTTCTCTAAAGAAATCCGATTAAGCTGTTCTTTAGATGGTTCGAAAGATGCCTTCAAGATCTACAACTTTTATGAAGACCTTGAAGATATATTTCATCATCTACAAGGTCAAAAATGTGACCAGACAATAGGATTAGACGAAACTAGACAACTAGAAGATGCAAGATTAACAGTGCACAGAAGATATACATCATCACTAGACAACACGTCATCGCCAGACGACACGTCATCACTAGACGATTTGTTATCACTAGACGAAGCGTCATCACTAGACGATGCTTCATCACCAGACGACACTCCATCACCAAACGATTCATCCTATACTCCTAAGCATCTCCACTTATAAGGACCATAACTTTCGACTCCAATATCTAAAAATTTCATACTATATACTGTTGGAAAGCTAGAAAGATAAGCTACAACTTTCCAAAAGACAACTTTGACTAATGTAGTCTAAATTAGTCCAGTTTCCCCTTAAAGTCAGCACACAATTTCTACACCTAGGAAATACTTGGATTATAAAATGTACAACTACAAAAGAAATGTACACATAGACCTGGGGAACTTTTCAATTCTAAGCTCATTTGCTAAATCAAAAGAAGTTCATTCCTAACTTTCATTACATATTAACATTATAACAAAGGCCTAACATAAAATACAACTTACATAGGATGCTCAATGATTAACATGCTTATAAAGCTATCTAAGAGTGATCG
Source organism: Erythroxylum reticulatum (assembly GCA_025504915.1). Taxonomy (NCBI): domain Eukaryota; kingdom Viridiplantae; phylum Streptophyta; class Magnoliopsida; order Malpighiales; family Erythroxylaceae; genus Erythroxylum; species Erythroxylum reticulatum. The sequence goes on from JANSVA010000217.1 coordinate 6,725,056, forward strand.
AACTAACTTAGTTACAAAAGTTTCTAATATCTTGGAGTTTTCGATGCCTTGCAAGGATTGCTAAACTTCTTGTTCTGCACCTAAAGAGGGAATAGCGGGGTCAGCTACACAGCTCAGTGACTAACATATTTATAGCCATTGGCAATTGACCACAAATTCAAGCATATGTATATATATATGCATATATTCAGTAATTTAAGCATTCTTCAATTTACTTTAACACTCATAGTACGTAACACTCAAATGCATCATATATGACAAATTAAAGATGCAATGCACAACAAATGGCTCTAGGTTCCATAGAAACAAAATGGAGAAACTGAAGCTTATCCATGAGCAGAATGAGTCCAATTTCAGAGCTTATATGCCACAAGTGGGCAGTCGTGAGAGGGCTTTTGTCAACGTGCATGTGATGAACAGAATAGTTCCACTCTTACCCAAACAAAAGCACATAATCGTTTTTTCATATGCTCATATTTTTATACTTTGTCTTCTTTTCATTTAATACAAAATGTCATGACCTCTTTTGAGGTATAACATAGTCATATTTCATCATGCATTTTCAACATTTACAAACAAGTCAATTTCAAACAAATCAATTTCAACATACACACATAGGCAAGAATTTGCCCAATTACACTATAACTATAAATATGTTACCCACCTAATTAGCTTGCGAAAATCCAAGTCAAGCTTGCCTCTCCCCTTGTTCTTGGGTAGGATTCCCTTAATTTCCTAAAACGATTAAGGTTTCATTCAAAACAACATTTCAACAAAATTCATAAACTTCAAGAATCACAAATTTTCAACAAGTGCAAATTAAACTCAAATCTAACTTACCCATAGTCCATCTAGGTTAGAAAACCTAAGACCTAGTTTAGAAACCCTAAAATTAATTAGGTTCTCCTAATCCATATTTTTCCAACACAAACCTTTCATTCTCGACACAAACCCCTTTTCTTTTTCTCTAACTCCCTCATCCTCAACATAACCCATTCCTTTAATAAAGCAAGAAGAAAAGATGGTTAACCTACCTTTACAAACTTGATTTCTCTTCTTTTCTTCTTTCACCAAAACCTCTATTATTCTCTCTTAATTTCATTTTGCACTCTCCCCCCACCCCCCCCTTTTAATTCACATTTTTCTCCTTTTAACAAGAAAGGCAGTATATTCTTTTTCCATTTCTACCCTTAATGAGTCCAAAAAGTCCATCTTACTTTTCCTTATAAGCTTATATTTTCTTATGCTTAAGTGATCTCCCAAAAATGTCCTTGAACATCCTTATTATATTAACACTTTAATTCCACTTACCCATTCAATAAATCCCACTAACTTTGATATAACTATAACTCTAAAAATTAAATATATCAAAACCTCAAAATTATTTTAAATCATGCTTACTTAAAGAAAAAAAACTTCAAGGTCCCTCAACTCTCCCCCTTGAAGAATTTCTTCCTCGAAATTCTTACCTGAGACATTGAAGAGGTGTGGATACTTCTCCCTCACAACCTTCAAGGGTTCCCACATGGCTTCTTTCGTAGAATGGTTCTTCCACAAAACTTTAACTAGCTTCACAGTCTTATTTCTCAAAACCTTTTCTTTTGAATCTAAGATCTCCACTGGTTGTTCTTCATAAGTCAAATCCTCTCTTAACTGAAATTCTAAAGGTTGAACTATATGTGAAGGATCAGACCAGTACTTCCTCAACATCGATATATGGAAAATATTGTGAACCTTAGACAACTCCGGTGGCAAAGCTAACTTATAGGCTAAAGGCCTAATCTTCTCAATGATCTCATATGGGCCTATTATCTCGAACTAAGCTTGCCCTTCTTACCAAATCTCAAAACTCCTTTCTACAGAGAAGCTCTAAGAAACACTTTGTCTCTAACTTCAGATTCCATCTCCTTTATGTATGTATCCGTATAGTTCTTCATTCTGTCTTGAGTTGCTTTAAGTCTTTGCTTTACTAATTTAATCTTATCAACTGTGACTTGTACCAACTTAGGTCCTACTAGTCTCCTTTCATCTTCTTTATCCCAACAAATAGGAGTTTTGCACCTCCTAGCATACAAAGTTTCATAAGGCTCCATTTGAATTCTTGAGTGATAGGAATTATTGTAAGAAAACTCGATTAAAGGTACATGGTCATCCCATTAACCTTTAAAGTCCATAACACAAGCTCTTAACGTTGCCTCTAATGTTTGTATTGTCCTTTCTAATTAACCATCATTTTGTGGATGGAAAGTTGTACTAAATTACAACTTGGTTCCCAAAGCCTCATGTAAGATTTCTCATAATCCAGAGGTGAACTTGGGGCCCCTGTCCAAAACTATAGAGCTTGGAATCCTATGAAGTCGGATTATTTCATCCACATATTTCTTAGCCAAGGCATTGAAAGACTCTGTCTGCTTAATTAGCAAGAAATGTGCAGACTTGGTCAACCTATCAACAATCACCCATATTGCATCATGCTTCTTGCTAGTCCTCGGCAATCCCATCAAGAAATCCATTATAATCTTCTCCTATTTTCATTCCGAAATTGGCAGAGATTTAAGCTTGCCTGAAGGTGCCTGATGTTTAACTTTAATTTTTTGGCACACTAAGCATCTTTTGGCATATTTCGCAACTCTTTCTTCATTCCTTTCCACCAGAAATGCTCTTTCAAATCTCTATACATTCTTGTACTTCCTAAGTGTATAGCATAATGTTAGCCCCATATTGTTTTCTCTAGTTAAGCATGATTTAAATGAATTATAAGGTTTTGATGGATTTAATTTTTTTGGAGTTATTATTATATTAATGTAAATAAGATTATATGACGTGGGTTAATGGAATTAAAGTACTAAGGTAATAATGATGTTCAAGGGCATTTTTGGAAGACCATTTAAGGGTATAAGATCATAAGCTTATAAGGAAGGGCAAAATGGACAATTTAGAATCATTAATGGCAAAATTGAAATAAGAAGTGTTGGCATGCTTTTAAGGAAGAGGTAAAAACGTGATTTGAGGATAGAAAGAAGAAGAGCACACAGAAAATGAGAAAAGAGAGTTATGTGTTTCGGTTTTTGCAACAAAGGAAGGAAGTAGACTTAGGGTTCTTCATTTCTTAGTGTTCAAAAGAAAATTCAAAGTTGTTCCAGAAGGAAAAAAGGAATAGGAGGATTAGAACTTCCATGAGAGCCAACAACCTCACTATTTGGTGAAGATTCAAGATAAGTTTGATTTTAATCTTTTGGATTTTTGAAAGGGTTTTGGTTTATAAAGCTTAAGAAATGTATGGGTTTAAGAATTCTAGGATCAATTTTAGTGACTATGTCTTGTGGGTTCTCCAATTTAAATCCCTATTGAATGGGAATTTTGTCTTTGATAAAAGGGAATCAAATGAGGCAAAAGGAGTAAGAGTAGAGGCATTTTCGAACAAGTTTTAAGCCAGGAAATCAAAGGTGGGTTACAGTTTTATAATTATGTAATAAGCCATTTACGTTTTTTTAACTGATGGAAATAAATGGTTTCAACTATTTCATGAACATATTTTATGACTCTTTGAATGCTTTGTGAATGTGTTATGTGTTTGGTATGAGCATATTGTGTTGATGAATTATGAAAATATTGTGCAATGATTTTTTCTTAAAAAGATACTATGTTTGAAAAATCATGTTTTCGAAAATAGTTTTTGAAATATCTCATGTTTATGAAAAATCAAGTTTGAAAATGTGTCATTTTGGGCAACAAGTTTACAAGTTATGAAATACATGTTATATGGGTTTGGTTTGGTCCCTTACATATGTCAAGTGCACTTTGACTAAAGGCTTCTCCCGCCTACCCGCTAGTGGTATAGAGCTCCTTTATGGACTCCCATAAGTTCACGACTACGTAAAAACCGTTTTGTGGGAATGCGATAATACGTTCTGTTCACAACTACACAGGACCCTTATGGGAAATGTGTAGTATATTCTGTTTTAGAACTTCCAAACGATTTTGATGTGTTTATGTGCTCATTATATATTGACAAGATGGATGCATACCTGATTTGCATTATTGAGAAATTGGTTGAGAATTTGAGAAATATGTGCTTTGTTATTCAATGTGAATTTTTGTGCCAATGGAAATAAGTATTTAAATGGTTTTGCTTATTACTGGTTATAAAATTGTTACCCACGAGCTTTTAAGCTCACCCCCTCTTCATCACATCTTCAGGTGAAGAGAATGAGGTCGAGTAACCAAGATTTAAGGCATCATTCTACTTTTGCAATGTTTCTGCATATTAAGTTAGATTTTGTAAAAGTAAGACTTTATATGCTTTTCGAGAATTATTGGGTTTGGTATCTTTTGTATTTTGATTTTGAATACCGATAATGTAATGTGGCTTGGAATGCCATTAAAGTTTTGTAAACTTCTATTTTGTTGTTAATGAAATATGGATTATGTGTGGATGATGTGAGTTGCAATTAGATGAAATTGGAAAAGTTATCCAGTTGAGTTGATGAACTTTGAACATGAATTGTTGTGGCTTATAAGTGAGAGCTTATGAAAATGAAAGATAGGATTTTGTGGATGATGAGAATTAGTTGTAAGGGATGAGTCAAAAGAATAGAGATTAGGGAGTTTAGTGAAGTAAAGTTGTTAGTTGAATGGTTATGCTCATGACTTTCCAAGTTGTAAATTGCAAATTTCAAGTTTTTCATAAAGGTCAAATTGGGTTTCTAACTTCAACGGAAAATCTAGATTGCTTTAGGCTGAATTAGACAAAGTTGTCTCTTAAAAGTTGTAGCTTATCTTTCTAGTTTTTCATTGATATAAAGTATGAAATTTTTGGATAGTGGAGTTGAGAGATATGATCATTAGAAGTTTGTCATGCTGTTTAGGATGGATTTTTAGGATAGCTGCATTGATTTGCAATTTTGAACCTTATAGAGGCAAATTTTGTGTTTAAAATTTTCATAGAAGTTGTAGATCTAGAAGTCTTTGTTAAAACGGTCTTTGAATGACCTAAATCCGATATTCGTAATGAAAGTTAGGCCCTTTTTTTTTCCTAAAATAGGTTTGAGGAAGAAAATCAAAGGAGGAAGAAGGGTTTGCTGATTTTTGCGCGAAGTTGCGATCACGACTTTGCTGGTGTCCCAAACCTGAACACCTCTCACTCTTTTGACCCTATCTTTGTTGTCCGACCTCCAAATGACCTGATTTTTAAAGCATTGGATTTGTAGCACATTTCTCTACCTATATATTAAAATTTATAGCTTTTGGTATTGATTCAAAAAATATTGGTCGAATCAAAGTGAGGGTATCGATTGGAAGAACATGAACTGGACATTTTTTTACTGAACATGCTTCAATATTTTGATGATATTTTGATCTTTAGAGATCCAAATGAGATGATTATTAATTTTAAATAAACTAGAGACGTAGAGATACAAATTATCTGAAGGAATCAAATTTTAATTCAGTCCTTAAGACTTTCAATCTCTGGAGTGAAGTTTGGTATAGTGTACTATTTCAGTGCAAAAACAGTCTGAAAATGTTTGGGCTATAACTTTCAGATTTTCGAACCTAATTAAATGATTTTGGTGTAATTAAACACTTAAGAAAATGGGGAACAAATATTCTGAAGAAGACTAATTGAAATTCCAATTTGAGGTTCCCAAAAATCTATTTGGAAATAGGAGAAGTGAGTTCTTTTTTATGATTGACTGGTGTGGGCATACCACCCTTATGGAATGCACGTCCAGATGTCACTTAGGACGTTGCACACGTGACTCGTAAGGGCGGGGTCTCAACACTTAAGGTGCATTGTGTGCCTCATCTAGAATCTCTTCTTTCAAATCTAACATGTCAAGAATACACAATCTGTTACCTACCACCATCAGTCCATCTTCTCTGATCTCTATTTCAGAAGGTTTACCATTTTTAATCTCTTCTCGGAGCCCGTTCAAATACTCATCTTGTTCCTACAATTCCTTAATTTTCTCATTCAATACTGGCCTCACTCTAAAGTTATCCAATACACAATCAGACTCGACTTGCCTCAATCTCACCTTAAGTTTGGCTAATTCAGTCAACAAAGGAAGGTATATTGTCTCCACATGAGCTATAGTGGACTTCCTACTCAGTGAATCTGCTACTACATTAGCTTTCCCCAGGTGGTAGTCTATCATCAAGTCATAATCTTTCAATAGCTCGAAGCACCTTCTTTCTCTCAAATTCAACTCCTTTTAGCTCATTAGATACTTAAGACTCTTATGGTCTGTAAACACCCTAGTGATGACTCCATATAAGTAGTGTCTCTATACCTTCAACACAAAAATTATGGTAGCTAACTCCAAATCATGCGTAGGATAATTCATCTTATAGGATTATTATTGCCTAGAAGCGTAAGCAATCACTTTATCACCTTGCATCAACACACAACCCAATCCTTTCCTTGAGGCATCAATATACACTGTATATCCGTCACTACTCGAAGGTAAAGTCAAAATTGGTGCAGTTGTAACTCTATTCTTCAATTCCTCAAAACTGCTCTAGCACTCCTCTGTCCATACAAATTCTTTATTCTTTCTTATCAATTTGGAAAGTGGAGCCGCTATTATGGAAAAGCCCTCTACGAATCTTCTATAATACCCGACCACTCCTAAGAAAATTCTCACTTCAGCTATATTCTTAGGTGCTTCCCATTTCACAACTGCTTCTATCTTCCTCGGATCCATATGTACTCCTTGCTAGGAAATCACATGTCCAAGAAATGTCACTTCCTTTAGCCAAAATTCACATTTGTCAAATTTGGCATACAACTCATTCTT
>JANSVA010000217.1:6731955-6764698 GCA_025504915.1 Erythroxylum reticulatum
TTATGTATGGATGAATTTGAGTGACATATGAATTTGCGTATAGATAAGATTGAGTTGAAATTAGGTATACTTGAAAACGCTATTAATTAGAGATGATGAAATTTGAACATGAATTGTTTTCACACATAAGTAAGATATGTTCTAGAAAAAGACAGATAGGAAATTGTGAAGAATGAGAATTGGATGTAAGTAATGAATTAAATGAAAAGAGCCTAGAGAGTTTGATGAGATAATATGAGTAGTGGAATGGTTACGAAATGATGTTGCGTAAGAGGAAGTGAATTTGGGACAACCTAGATTGAAATTAAGGTTTAGAAAGATGGAAGGAATTCGGGGTGGTAAATTGACCATCTTTGCTACGGTGAACATTCTGTTGCCGCGACGAAGTCCTCCACTGCAGACGCTATAAAAATTTTTGTTATTGGAATTACCCTAAGGAGATTTTTTTCATGGGAATAAACTCACGTTTTATGACCTCTAAGTTGGACTCTGGAAATGGGGTCCAACAGGAGAAGATTGGACAGTATGATAAGCTCTACAAGTATGGGTCTGTGGATTTCAATGGGACTACAAATCCTGAAGAGGCTAAACCATTATGTAGAATTGCTCTAGTTAAGCTGAAGGAGGTTAAGGAATAGTTGGAAGAACTACTAAAGAAGGGGTATATAAGGCCAAGTTCATCATTATAGGGAGCATTGCTTCTGTTTGATAAAAAGAAGGATGGAACATGTCGGATGTGTATTGATTATCAGAAACTCAACAAGTTCACTATTAAGAACAAGTACCCTCTACCACGAATAGATGATTTGTTTGACAAGCTGTCGAGAGCAACGGTGTTTTCAATGATAAATCTCAAGTCAGGTTATCATTAACTCAGAATCAGGGAGTTTGATGTAAGCAAGATAGCCTTCAAGACACAGTATGGGCATTAGAAGTTCTTAGTTATGCCATTTTCATTGACCAATGCTTTAGCTGCATTTATGGATCTCATGAATAAGGTCTTCAGGGAGTATCTAGATCAGTTTGTCATTGTATTTATAAATGACATTTTGGTTTATTCCAAAAGAAAAGAGGAACATTAGAATCATCTCAGGATAGTATGGCAAACACTGAGGGAGAAGGAGCTTTATGTCAAATTCAACAAATGTGAATTTTGGCTTCATAAGGTAGTATTCCTTGGATATGTAATTTCAAAAGATGGGGTACATATTGATCTGAGGAAAATTGAAGCAGTGGTAAAGCATGCACCAATGACAGTGGCAGAAGTGAGGATTTTTCTAGGTTTGGCAAGATATTATAGGAGATTCGTTGAAGGGTTTTGTATAATAGCTACTCTAATAACTAAGTTGTTAAGGAAAAATTAGAAGTTTATTTAGAGTGATGAATGATAGAAAAGCTTTGAGGAGCTTAAGCACATATTGACAAGTGCTCCAATTTTTACATTGCGTATGGGAGATGAAGGTTATACAAGTTATAGTGATGCTTCAAGAAAGGGTTTGGGGTGTGTATTGATGAAAGGAGATAGGGTAATAGCATATGCTTCATGGTATTTAAATCCTTATGAGTTGAATTACCCGACTCATGATCTGGATTAGGCAATAGTAATCTTTGCCTTAAAGATTTGGAGATATTATTTGTATAAAGTTTAGACGAAGATTTTTACCGATCACAAAAGTCTCAAGTACTTATTAAGCCAGAAAGAGTTGAATTTGAGACAGAGAAGGTGGTTAGAGTTACTTAAGGATTATAACCTATTAATTGAATACCATCCAGAAAAGGCAAATGTGGTGGCTGATGCCTTAAGTAGGAAATCGTCCATAGATCATATTCAGATAGTTTATCTACAGTTGTTGGAAGAGATGGCTAAGCTCAGAATCAACTTGAAAAAGGAGGACCTTGATTATATCATTGCTAATTTTAGAGTAAGAACGATACTCAAGTAGAAGGTTAAAGAGTTGCAAACATAGGATGCAGAATTGAGCAAGATTCGAGAAGAAGTTTAGAATGGTAAGAAATCTAACATGATAGTGAGGGGTGATGGATATATGGTTTTAGGAAATAAACTCTGCATTTCGAATGTCAAGAGGTAAAGAATGAGAACTTGACGAGGCACACAATGCACCTTATACTAGGCACCCAAGTAGCACTAGGATGTACAAAGATTTAAGAGAGAATTTTTAGTGAAAAGGCATAAAGAGGGATGTAGCAGAGTATGCAAGTAAGTTTCTACTATGTCAGTAAGTCAAGGTTAAACATTCGGCACCTTCAGGCAAGCTAAGGCCATTTTCCATTCTCAAGTGGAAGTAGCAAAGGGTGACTATGGATTTTTTGATGGGTTTGCCCAAGACTAGTAAAAAGTTCAACCTCTCAAGGTCACTTTCAACTTGGCTTGTACTCTTTAATCTCATCATTTCTACTTATATCCTTATTTTTCCTTAAACAATCCATGAAAGTGTATTCATATCTATATTACGTTCGAGGACATATCACCAAAATGCAATATTGATGTCATATTCAATAACACATCTACCAGCACAAGTGCACTAAATCTTTATCTGTTATATCTAACCATATACTATTTCTCATTTATAGATATCCTTCATCCTTCCTTTTCTCACATTATGATAGATCATCATTCTTCTCAATGCTTCTAACAACTTAAACTCTTAACACATGCTCATGCATGTGACTCATATGAATGCAACTTAAACTGGGGATCAGTTGCTGCTACCTGCTATGATATGACAAAAATTCATGTACCTTGACACATATTTCAGAAAATGCCTATATAAGATAGTAATTCTAGGCTTTGATACCAACCAATGTAGCACCCCACTTTCACAGGCCACAGACTCGGATATCACTCAAGATGTCGGGTACATGTCTTGTGAAAGTGGGGTCCCACAAAATGGGTTATTGTTGATCATTTGATGAAGTTAACCCATTTTATAGCAATTAAACATACTGATTCTCCGTATGTGCTAGCAAAGAAGTTTATAGATGAGATAGTGAGATTACATGGGATTCCATATTCCATAATTTTTGACAGAGATCCTCGGTTCACTTCAAGATTTTGGGAAAGTTTGCAAGAAGCTTTAGGGACCAAGTTATATTTTAGGACCACTTTTCATCCTCAAGCAGGTGGCCAATCCGAGAGGACTAGTCAGACCCTTGAAGAAATACTTAGGGCATATGTGATAGATTTCAAAGGTGCGTGGGATAAGCATTTGCTATTGGTTGAATTTACTTACAATAATTCATACCACTCGTGCATTTAAATGGCTCTTTAAGAAGCACTATATGGAAGGAGATGTAGAACTCCTATATATTAGGATGAAGAAGGAGAAAGGAGATTAGTGGGACCAAAGTTACTCCAAATGATAGTTGACAAGGTCAATTTAGTTAAGCAGAGGCTTAAAGCAGCTCAAGATAGAATGAAGAGCTATACTGATGCATAGCAAAAGGAGATGGAGTAGGAAATTGGTAAGAAAGTCTTTCTTAAGAAATCTCCTTCGAAAGGAGTAATGAGGTTTGGAAAGAAGGGCAAGTTGAGCCTGATATATGTGGGTCGTTATGAAATTATTGAGAGGATTGGACCAGTAGCATATAGGTTGGCACTGCCGCCAAAATTGTCTCAGATACATGATGTTTTTCATGTTTCCATGTTGAGGAGGTATAGATCGAATACCTCTCATATCATTCAGACCACTGACGTTCAGTTGAGAAACTAAGGAAAAGGTCCTCAGGAACAAGACAATTCAGCTAGTGAAAGTTCTGTGGAGAAACAATTATGTTGAAGAGGCCATGTGGGAACCTTTGGAAGCAATGAAGTATCCACACCTCATTGATGACTCAGGTAAGAATTTCGAGGACGGAATTCTTTTAAGACGGGGACAAATGTTGGCCCCCAAATTTTGTTTCTTTAATTAAGCATGATTCAAATGAATTATGAGGTGTTGATAGATTTACTTTTCGAGTTTAAATTATTGTGTCTATGTTAGTAGGATTTAATTCATTGGATTATTAAATTAAAAGTGGTAAGAATGCATGAGGGCAATTTTGGCATTACACTTAAGCATTTAAGATCTTAAAGCATTAAAGGAAAGGTAAAGTGGACTTTTAGCATTCATTAAGGGTAGAATGGGAAGAGGAAAAATGTTGTCTTGCATTTGGGAAGAAAAAAACATGAATTGAAGGGAAAGAAGTGTGAATTACAAAAATAAAGAAGAGAGGAATAGAGGTTTCGATTCTTTAAGAGAAAAGAAAGAAGTTTGAGTTAGGTTTCATCTTTTCTTAGCTTTTAAGAGTGAATTTGAGGTTGATCAAGAAGAGAAATGAAAGAGGAAGAGAAGAGCTTTCATTTAAGCCAAGAATCTTGTTATTTAGTGAAGGCTAAAGGTAAGTTCGCGTAACGTCCCATGTTAGGGGTTAGAATATTGAGTAATTTCAATGCATAGTATGCTTTGCATAATTGAGTTTTTCCTTATTTATGCTTATGCATTTTGGGCTCATACAATTAATTGTACATGCATTCATGACATTATCGAGTAAAATGTATTGATAAATGCAATTAAATTGTGGGAAATTATTCCAAGACTATTGGGATTATTTCAGAATTTGTAATAAATTTTAGGAATTTCTGAATTGTGATAATTATGGACTAGGAAAATATTGAAAATGGACTAATGGTAGTGAGACATGTGAAAATGTAAGTTGGTGACACAAGTATTTCATGCAAAGTGGATATGTGGGTTAAGTTTTTGGTCAGAAGGAGAACACTGCAGCTTGTTCTTCACCGTAAGCTTTCAACACATAACTTGTTCCTTATTCTTATTTATCCACTGAAATCTCACTGCTGGAGAATTGTTACTACTTGAGATTTTGTTGAAATAGGTATGTGATGTTTTTATAAAACTCAGTGAATAGATGCTCTGTTTCTCATGGTTTATGCATGGGTATTTGACTGTTTATAGAAATGAATTAAATGAGTATGATGATGTCTGAAAGATTGAAATTGAAATTGTGCTTGAGGTTTGTAAGAAGGGTAGCTTCAGTGGTGTTCAGAATGGGTTAAATGAGAAATTAGTGAAGTGAATAGTACCAGAAATAGAACAAATGCAGAAAAATAGAATCATGCACGAATAAGAATCGAATTTTTGATATTGGATATGAACCTTAGATCTTTGATTTGTTTTGTGATGTTGAGCTAAAATGAGGATAGATTAGAGTGTCATTTGTGTTAAATGAAATGAAGGTATAGAGGAAAATGAGAATGGAAAATACATAGTAGTGAGAGAAAGCTTAGGTAATGCGTCGATTTCTAGTGGTTAAATATAGATTTGATTTGTTTGAGTTGTGATGAGATAAAATGGAACTAGAAGAATTAAGTTACGTTTGATAAGTGTTCATTGAATAAAATTGAAGTGAGAAATCTGCTGGAAAAATTGGAAGGGAGGAAGAAGATGGCGATTTCTGGAAAAATGGCTAGTTGGAGAAGTCACCCTCATGCAAATGCATGATGGTGACTTTAGTGAATAAGTTGGAAGACACCATCGTGTTTAGGCATGATGGTGACTTCAGTTGTAGTAAGCACGAGGGTGACATTGCTAGAAGTTGGCTGGATTAAGCACGTTGGTGACATTGCTGGTTTGACCAAAGGATTGACTCACCTTGAACGACCTTGTTCCTTTTCGCTATAACTTCTTCAGTCGATATCCAAATGACTTGATTCTTTAACCAATGGAATCATATCTTCATCTCCACCAAAAAATAGAATTTTTTGAATTAAATTAATTGAATAATTTGAGTTGAAAGTGTGACTGTGCTGAAGTATGATAACGGGAATGTTTTTACTAAACATACTTCGGTAATTTACTTATATCTGGATAGATTTCCAAATGGAGTGATTCCTGTTTTGAATTAAACTAGCGTCATAAGGCTTCAAATTTACTGAAGAGATGGAATTCTAGTTTTTTCTCTAAGATTTTAAGAATTTAATTGGAATTTGAGATAAGGATTTTGTTGAAGTTTAAAGATCAGTATGAAATCTTTTAAGTATAACTTTCAGTATACTAAACCAAATTAGATGAACTTAGTATCATTGGAAACCTAAGGCAAAGAGAAACAAGTTTTTAGAAGGAAGTAATACCTAATTACCTCACCTTTATGATGAGAATAATTGAGTAAAGTGGAACAAAAATTGGTTGTGAAATAAATCTGGATTGAGCAATTGAGTATTGTTTCGCATGATTGATAATGTGAAAAGAATAAGGATAAAAAGGTCAGGAATTTTTCTTAAACATGCATCATACATATTCAGTATACATGAATGTGCATAATTGAATTCATGATTGTGCACAATAGTGATATTTGTTTGTATTAAATGCTATAGAGGGATGCATCGAGCAACCGATTCTAGATATTGTTGGGACATTGAGACAATAAGCAATAAGGTAGCATAAGTAAGTAATTTAGACGGTCAAATCAATAAGTAATTTAGATGGTCTCTTCTGTAAGTAAGTCTTGTTGAATATTTGTAGGTAATTCAATAAGTAATCTTGTAAGAAAATTTGGATAGTTCAGCTTTGACTGTTGTTTTCTATTTGATTTTAATCTATTGAATGATTTGTAAAGCTATCAGATCGATATGTTTGAATTTTGGTTTGAAAGAAATGATTAGTTAATCATGTTGAGCATGAAATGAATTTGTTTGGTTTCTAAAACTGTCAAGTCCTAGTCATAGGTAAATAGATACGCCTAGAATGGTCCGCAGCTACTCTTGTATTAACACTTCAGTGTCTCTGTCTCTTGTACTAACACTTTGGTGTCTCCTGTATTGACACTTCGGTGTCTCCTGATATCAAGACATATGTCTCTTCTGTTGATACCAATTATGGTATCTCCTATATAAGTCCTATTACATGCTCCTATAAATGGATTTAACAGTCATGTGATTTTGTATTCTGATTTCTGTCTAACTCTGATGTAATCAAAGATATTGTGCCTTGATTATGAGGGTTTATACCCTCTTTTAAGACTCAGTTTTAGTTCCTGTACAATTTGTCTAAAATCCAATATAATATGTTTGAATTGTTCATTCTGATAAACTCTTAATGCATGCTTCTAATATACCATGATTGGGTATATTTAATTGTCAATTTATGCATAGATTAGTTATTACTCACTAAGCTATATGCTTAGTATGGTGGATTTGCCCCATGTAGGTTCAGAGAGAAGGACATAATGATTGGGACGAGTCTACCGTAATGGCCAATGGAGTCTGAGTCATTGTTTCGTTAAAGCTATATTTAAGAGGTTGTTTTTGGCTTGTGTATGACCTTGAATTTATTTAAAGGTTTGTAATAACCTTAATTCAGGCTGGTTCCAGTTTGGACAAGCTGTATTAAGCTCAATGTATTATGATGTATGATTGTTCTTAATTTCTTCTGCTTTGAGCTATTAAGAATGCACGATGAATGTTGCGTATGTTTTAGATTTGTCTCAGTTCTGTATGTATGTTTGTTATGCTGTCTGTATGGCACCCCTGTACCCTCCTAAGGGTATTAGGGCATTATAGTTCGATTTCGAATCTTTTAGATTTTTGACAGGGTTTTGATTCATGAAGCTTAGGAAATGCATAAGTTTAAGTATTATAGGGTCAATTTTAGTGAATGTGTGTTCTTTAGGTTTTCAATTTAAATTCCTATTGAATGGAATTTTTGAAAATGTTGAAGGAAATCACAAAAGGTAAGAGGAGCAAGAGGAGAAGCATCTTTAAGCAAGGAATTCAAGGTGGTTTTCATTTTTATAATTGAGACATAAGCCATTAATGGTTCTTCCAAATTAAGACAATTAAATGCTTTCAATTGTGCTATAAATGTGCATTTATTGGTCTTTGAGTGCTTTGAGAAAGTGCTATGTGTTTGGTATGTGAATATTGTGTTGATGATTTATGAAAAGAATATGAAAATGATTTTGAAAAGGTACTATGTTTATGAAATCACTTTTCGAAAAAAGTGTCATTTTGGGCAACAAGTTTACAAGTTATGAAATACATGTTATGTGAGTTTGGCTTGGTCCATTCTGTATGTCATGTGCACTTTAACTAAGGGCTTCTCTTGCTTACCCGCTAGTGACATGGAGCTCCTTCATAGACTCCCTCATGTTTATGACTACGCAAAACCACTATTTGAGATTGTGTTAGTTCATTCTATTAACGACTACACAGGACCATCAGATGGGAATATGTTAGTTTGTTCTATTTATGGACCTCCCAAACCATTTTGATGTGCTTATGTGTTGATAAGTTTGTTGATTGTATGATTTAGGTTGCTTATAAATTGTTTGATAATTTGAGAAAAGATGTGTTTCATGAATCAATGTGAGTTTTACAATGGAAATGAATATTTCACTGATTTTTGCTTATTATCAGTTATAAAACTGTTACCCATGAGGTTTAAGCTCACCCCCTTCCGTGTCATCTTCAAGTGACGAACAAGAGATCGAGTAACTAAGAGACATGGCATAACTCAAAATTTTCATCTTTTTGTATTTTGAAGTAGTTTATGTAAAACACAAGGTTTTAGCAGCATTTCAATTTTTTTATTTGCTCATGTATGTCTTGGTTATTTCGTATTTTGGTTTGTGAAATCAAGGATGTATTATGGCTTGAAATGCCTTTAAAGCTTTGTAAAACTCTTATCTATTGATGTTAATGAAAAATGATTGTATCTTGCTTATGATTTCTCAAAGTTTGTATGTTGTGTTTTTCAAGTTTTTCATAAGGGTAAAAAGTGTGTTCTGACTTCTAGGGACAAACTGTATTGATCTAGGCTGAATTATACAAAGTTCTCTTATAAGTTGTAGATTATTTGATTAGCTTTCGAATGATATAAAGTATGAAATTTTTGGATATTGGAATTGAGAGCTATGGTCACCATAAGTTAGTAATGCTGTATGGGATGCACATATGGGACAAATACATTAATTTTGAAATTTGCCCTTTTGGAGGCAAAATATCTTTCTAGAGTTTGCATAGAAGTTGTAGGTCTAGAAGCCCTCTTCGAAATGGTCTAAGAATGACATTAATCCAACATCTCTAGTGAAAGTTATTTTTTTTAAAGATAACAAGTTGAGGAAGAAAAGTCGCGATTGCGACACTGCAGAAACTTCAAAAAGTCGTGACGCAGGTGCTCCTCGCGCACATCATGATCGCGTCCAAACTTGAACATGCTTGACTCTTTTAGTCATAACTTTGTCATCCGACCTCCAAATGACTTGATTTTTGAATAAATAGTTTTCTAACACATTCCTTTATCACTTAAAAAAAATTGGTAGCCTTTGATATTGATTTGAAAAGGATTGATGGAAAGAAAGTGAGAATATTGATTGGAAGAGCATGAATTAGTTATGAGCATACTTTGGCTTTTTAATCATCTCTTGAGCTGTAGAGCTCAAAATGAGATGATTTTTGTTTCAAACTAAACTAGAGACATAGAGATACAAATCATCTAAGAAATCTCGTTTTAATTTAGTCTCTAAGGTTTTTAATTTTGGGATGGAGATTAAGTATAGTGTACTGTTTTAGTATAATAAAAGTCTGAAACTATTTGGGATACAATTTTCAGAATTCTGAACAAAATCGAACGATTTTAATGTCATTAGAAAGATCAGACAATGGGTAATATTTTTCTAGAATAAGTCAAATTTTCATTCTAGTTTGAAGTTTCCCAAAATCTTTTATGAAATAGGAGAAATGAGTGTGATTTTGGTGATTGATTGGTGTGGGCTTTCTTGTTAAGAAGACTCCTTAGTTGAAATATGTTTAAGTCTTCTATAACTTCATCTTCTCTTCTTATAGAGTGACTATTTTTTGGAGTTCCTACTAGGATACATGCTATAATCAATTCTCCACCGCAAGTGTACGTTAATGTTTGCCTCAATACTTACTATCTACTACTAGTGTGGATGGTAAATTAATCAACCTTTTTTTAAAAATACATTGCAACCTTGATAATGAACTTGTTAAAGGAGAAAATCGTAGTTGAAGGAGGAAACCATATGAGAGGGAGTGTATCTCAATTTTCATTTTAGGAGATTATAATCCTTATCATTGTAATAATTGGGGAAGTATGGATAAAATAATTTAAATATCATCTTATTTTTGACTTAATTTTTTTGCAAGTATAAAGTTAATACACCTCTAACGAGTGTATATATACATAATGATTTATTTAGCATAACCCATCCTCTTTCTTCAGGAACATGTAAATGGTTTAATAAACTGAAGGGGATAAGGTTAATTAAGATACGGTTAATCTACATATGGATTTGGAATCCTAGTTAAATACCAATTGAACTTACTAGTTCAAATTAATTTAAATTCTACAAGAATATTTGGAGTCAAACTATACTTCTTGAAGGATTGTATACAAAAGGGAGACACCTTAAGGTAAGTAATTAGATTTTTTTTTGCATATTTGCTACCTTTTACTCTCTCTAATATTAGCATCAAAGTATTTTTACCAAAAATATCCTTGAAATTTTTATTACTTATTCTTGCAAACTTATATACTATTATGTTTATGTAAATAAAGGTTTCTGGTAGTTGCGAAGAGCAAAGGACTGAAATGGACCTATATTGGTTAAGAATTTAAGGTTTTCTTGAGAAAAAAGGAGAGAAATATAGTAAACAAATAGAGCCGTCTAGGAGGACCAAAGAGTAGTTGATAGGCTCCAGACTAAAAAAGTACAAGATTCCATTTAAAATATCAAGATTTAAGATCCATAAGAACCCATTCTTTCATCTTATTTTCTTTGTTGTTTATTTTTAGTTTTCTTTAACTTTTTATTAGCTAAATTGGGATATAAGTTTAAGTTAATAGATTGTTTTTTTAATTAATGATATGTTTATGTTTTCTTGAGTATTATTTATGAGTAAATTCTATATTAAATTGAAGTAGCAAACATAGAAGATTCAAATTTGGATTTCATATTTATGAATAGGCCATGACATGAATAAAGAAAGTTACATAAAATTCTAAAGATATGATTACATAAATCTCATGAGTTAAATCTATCAAGAGAATTTATAGAACAAATTAATACATTCTTGATGGTTTTGATTAGAAAGAGGTTTTAATAAGTTAACTTAAGGATATAGGCTATATGTCTTGAGGAAGAATATAGTTGCAACTTTGATTTCCCATCGTTCTAATAAACCAGGGTTAATCATTTAATCATGATAAATTCAAGAAGATGAAAGATTCTAGGGTGACTCTTTACCTAGATCTTGTTTATTTACTTAATACAATGATCTTTTGTATTCATCAATTTCATTGATGAATAATTTACCATATTGATTATAGGTTATATGAATTTAGTGACGTATGTCCTATTTTCATCCTTTTTAATTCCCAACACTCGTACCTTATTAAGTTATATTTGTAAAATAAGTTATCCGATTGAATCTAGAAAGTGAGAAAGTGAAAGAAAGGGCTTGAGATTTGATCACTTGATATAGGGAGCGAGCAGATGCTTTCTCAGTTAGCTTGCTTTACTACTTTTTGACTTAGACCGATTTAGTAAAGATTGCTAATCGGGGCATGCCCTTTGTTACTTTGAAAGCAACAAGTAGTTGGGTAACCAGGAAAAGTCCTTTTCTTTCCACTATGAAGGAGGGTGGATCACGGTGTTGAACTCATTATAGGCCCCCTTCCTCTAGTTGCATATCTATTCATTTCAATTGGCTAACTTTCGCACCTTTAGTGTTTGAGCTAACCAAGTTGTTTTTAATAATAAATAATTGGAATCTTTCACTCCTTTTAGAGGTATTCAGTAAGTAATCTCTTTAGCAATAAATGACTTTCCCATAGGAGGTAAGGAGTTTCTTATTGAATGCATGGTTCAAACTAGTCCTTTTATGTTATAGTTTTTTTAACTTTCAAAATCTCTCCACCAATAAATCATTAACCTTTTGTTTAATGATAATTAGAGAAAAAAGACCACTACAACATGAACAAATGTTTTAAATATAAGTTTGATGCTAATTTAAACTTTATAGGCCTATTTTTTTTCAATGATACAATGTTGGCAATGTGGATTATATCTTATAATCAATCAATTAATTGTACATTATATGACATAACTAATTAATAACATCTTTATCTTATACATGTTTATTTAATTAATGTATAAAATAATGTTCCTAGGATGAATATTATGAAAATAAAATTAGGATAAGGTCATAACTATGAGTTTCATATTGCATCTATATATTATTTCTAAATTATTCCTAATTACTTTTTAATTAAGACTAGAGATCATCTATTTCTTATTTATAAAGGAAGTAATGAATCTCATAAACTAAAGTACAAAGATACTTAAACAAATTTGTAACAAGTTTACTAAACTGATATAATATGAGAATTTTGTTTGGAACATTACTTGTATGTCTATTTCATTATGATGATTGTATAAGTGATCCTTTGACTTGAGATCTCCAAACTATCTCATATAGGGATTGTTATGTCTTGATAGTATTTATTAACTATCTTATTCAAAGGTAGCTTACTTGGTACTTAAATATAACATGAGCAATATAGAGGTAGTCGAGTGATCAATATAAGATTCATTGCCCTAAAGTAATTAGGAACAATATTTCATTGTTTTCGATTAATATTAATTTTGAAAATCCTCGACTAAGCTAGAATGACACTTCAAATTTTTTTTCAAATATCATTAAAAGAATTAGTCAATCATGGTTTAAAATTAATATAACTAGATTTAAATACAATAGATATTAATTTTGTAGTTTATATCTAAATATAACGTTATATAATGAAATGATTGAATTATACTAAAGAATAATGAAACAAAATATTAATCAAAACCACGTTAATATTCGTAATATTCGAGTAGTTAAGAAGCATTAGTAGATGCTAATCATGATTTACGAATATGAACTATATTTGTTAGAGAATTAAAAATAAATTAAAAGGGCTTACTTTATCTAATTATAAATAAAGCTTAGAGTTATACTTTATATCCATTGTTATCATATTGAGGAATTTGATGGGATACATATATAGAACAAATGAAAAGAGAAAATGACAATTTAATTAAATTGTACTTGATTGTAAAGTTTACAAAATTTATGAATAAATATAAGATATTAGATAAATAAGGATTGATATCAAAGTTGAATCTTATTTAGGCATAACTAATGTTTAGCTAGAATAAATTGTAGTTTTGATTAAAGTTCAATTAAAGTTAGGATTATATTTGAGTTAAATTACTAAATGGTCTAAGTCTTATTATAAATAGTTGTAGTCTTTTTAGGAGATAGTACTTTTTACTTACTCTTCTTTACATCACTTTTAGGGTTTTCACAACTAGTTCCTGTGGATATCTTTTAGACACTTGTACAATTACAACAATTGAGATAAACCTGTTTCAAAATCAGTTCAAGTGAATGTGATTTATATTTTATTGTGTTTAAAAATTAATTATATTATAAATTAAAGTGAATTTGACATTTAGAAAATTACAAAAAATTTTAAAATGAGTGAAATCAATTCCTAGTCCCTTTTACTGGTGAAATAAGCATAGCCATTACTTTGTACAATAAATTCTCTTTGCTTTTAGGTTTTAATTGGTGGATACTTTTGTGATAGTAATTTCCTATATAATCCTAGAGGTAGTAACCCATCCATATGGGCAAGCATCCATAAGTTATTAGTCCTAAGGTGAGGAATTCGTCCTTCATATAGGCAAGTTTTCAAAAGTTATTATATGTGATACAAAAGTGTTATATTCGGTGATCATAAATGGTCAACAAATTAAAATTTGTCAAAATAATTGGATTCATTCCAATCCCAAACTCAACACCCTCTCTTCTATCAAAGTTTTAGCTAATGCTGCTACTACCGTAGAGTTGATTGACCAAAAAACCCACGTGGAAGTCTTCTTTAGTTTTAAAGATCATTCTCCCCTTTAGTAATGGAAAAGCTAAAAACTGTATAAGAAATGATATATTTTCTATTAAATTGGCCAAAAAATTCATCTTGGAACATAATTCTAAAATTTTCCTTCCTTAAGTTGTTTTATTGAAGAGTTCTCCCCTATATATAAATCAATATGGTGTGTTAATATCCCACTAAAATTTAGAATTCTTCTATGGAGAGCAATATGCAATTCTCTATTATAAAGATCCAAATGTCAAGGAAAGGAATTAAATATAGGCGAGAACTTATGTCCTTTATATAGGAGACACCTAACTTGTTGCATATCATGAAGCTGTGCTTTATTTGAATAGGAGTATAGTTCCTGTCACCCTTAGGCTTAAAATCTAATAGTTTTCAAGCAATCTCATTCAGAAATTGGATTAATTTATTGCTTAAGTCTCTTTATGGTAAGGGTCTCAAAATATTTGATATTATGGCATGTCTTCTCTAGCTCCACCATAACAATTAAGTGTCATGAAATTAAGTTTTAATTTAATAGAGATTGCTTATTGAGCTTGCTCATTTGTAAATGAATGGAACTCCTAAACATGTTACATTCAATACTATATGATACAAGCCTCGAAGCAAGATAAACACCTTGAAGATTAACCCTAATGGTACATTGAACCCACATACATAAGTAGGGTGATAAAGTATTGGACTAAGTTTAAACTTAAACTTGAAATTGGGTCTAAATGAATTTGAATGCTTGAATTCAGTTGTCATTAAGATCAATTTGAATTATTGATTTCAGAATGAGCTAACTTGATTTTCATAATTAGTTGAGTTTAAAAAATTTTAAATTTAACCCTAAGTTTAATTTAGTTTGAATAATTAAGTCTAATTTTGAGTCCAAAACTAATCAAATTGTATTTAATCAATTGACTTTACATTAGATAAATTTGGATTGAGCTTTCTTACAACCTTATCATGGAGGAAAACAATGTGTCATTTTCTTATCAAGGACTAGGAAAGCAAATTGCATACAATGGTTGGAGAATTGTATTTGGAGCTAGTGGTTACCTTGGATAGCAATGTCCTTTATCTTACCACTTTTGGATTTTGTATTAACTTTTAAAAACTTATTTCCCTACTATAACCTCCTTTCAACATTTCCACATGTGTAACAATATTGTAGTTTTTGGTTTCTCTTAGAGATCTTTTGAAAAGGTGTTAATTTTGTTGTTCTTTTTGAAAATTAAATAATGGTATTAATCAAGGAATAAGCCAAATATTGTAATGTTTGTATCAAGAAGCAAATTCTAAAAAAGCAAAACAAAATAAAATGCTAATCTTTTAAGGCTTTAGTAGAAGCTTAATCATGTCACAGAAGTTAGTTAGTTAGGATATGATAGAGGGAATTAATGCAACAATAGTAATCAAAATGGTTTTCCTAAAAATGTTGAAAACTTCTAACTGAAAGACCTATTAATCAATAAAGAGTTGATTGTATATCCTAGAATTTTTCTCACACCAAGTTCGGTAAATAAGATAGGACTAAGCTACTCATGCATGAGGTTTCATATTCTATCTCCATAATGTTAGAGGGAAATGGGCATCACATCTTACTAGGAAGTTGTTCCGCACTTAAACAATGAAAGGACATTTAAAGAATAGGTGACTTATAGATTTAGCTCCAACATTGCAAAATTTGCAAAAGGAATATATGGAGGTTGAGATTAATAGGGCAATTCCATCTAGAGGGAAAGGTCAATTTTTTAATATAGCTAGCTATAGTATAAATGACACCTTAGGAGGAAATAATTTTTCTATACCAATACTAATACTAATACTAATATAATTTAAAAATAAAAATAAAATCAAGCTAAATTCTTAAGAGGTATTTACAAGTTTAGGCTAACTATAAGAGGAACTACCAGAATTTCTTTGCGAGAAATCCTTTATCTGAATCCTAAGAGGCCAAAGTTTTTCATTGTGGGTCATGTCCTAGGTAAGTTTCAACATTGCCATATCATTCTTGATTACCTCTCTCAATGGAGCATGACTGACCTAATCACTAAATGATAAAACTTACCTTTAATCTTGAGTGGTATCTTCTTGTCACATAGAACTCCTATGCATTTCTCCATTTAAGCCACCTAGATCTAATCCAATGAACTATGTCTTCATTAATCTCTCTATTTCTGTGGATGATAGAGACCAAATATTTAAAATACTCCTTCTATAGTTTAAATTCTAAAAAAGTCTTTACCTACACATCAGTAACTACTCTATGTCTCAAAAATTACAGTTCACATACTCACTCTTAGTCCTTCTGCTGGACCCTACTTCCGGAGCCTAGCATTCGAAGTCATTAAACTGAAACAGTACTTTTCCTCAACCATATTGAACTTGTCTCAGGACAATTAGCATAACTTTACCTATAGATATCAGATTAAGGTGTTCTTTAGATAGTTTTGAAGAGGACTCCTAGATATACAACTTTCATGCAGACACTGAGGTGAGAGTTTGCAATCTAGAGGGTCAAAATTGGACCAGATGATAAGGCTAGATGAATCGAAACAATTGTCATAGCTTTCTCTAAAGATATCAAATTAAGGTTTCCTTTATACAATTTTGAAGAGGAATCCTAGATATACAACTTTTATGAAGACACCAAAGTGATATTTTGTAATCTAGAAGGTCAAAATTGGACCACACGATACAAGATGAATAGTGACCAGAAGAAGTCTATGAACAGTACACAGAAGATGTTTTACTATTAGTATAACTTTCTCTAGAGATATCAGATCAAGGTCATTCTTAGATGGTTTGAAAGAGGACTTCAAGATCTACAACTTTCATGTGAGACAAAGATAAATTCTATCATCTACAGGGTCAAAATTAGACAAGATGATATAAGATGAACAGTGACTAGAAGAAATTTCAGTGTAAGACCTATTTGGAATAATTAGCGTAACATGCACTAAAGATATCGGATTAAAGTCATCTTAAGATGATTTCAAAGAGGAATTCGAGATCTACAACTTTTGTGAGCACATTGAGGATAGATTCTATCATATAAAGGATCAAAATTGGACCAAAATGTGTAAGATAAACAATGATAGAAGATATACATCATCATTAGACGATACATGTCATCACCAGATGATACAAGTCATCACCAGGTGATACGTCATCACCAGATGATACATGTCATCAACAAATGATATGTCATCACCAGATGATACATATTATCACCAGATGATACACGTCATGAACAGACGATACATCATCACTAGACGATACAGTCTATACTCTTGATGCATCTCCACTTATAAGGATCATAACTTTTGACTTCGACGTCAAAAAATTTCACACTATATATCTTTAGGAAGCTAGAATGATAAGCTACAACTTTATAGAAGGCAACTTTGATTCATTTAGCCTAAATTAGTCTAGTCTTTCCCCTGAAGTCAGCACACCATTTCTACAACTATGAAAGACTTGAAGTATGAAATGTACAACTACAAGAGAAATATGCACATAC
The DNA here is from genome assembly GCA_025504915.1 of Erythroxylum reticulatum. NCBI lineage: Eukaryota > Viridiplantae > Streptophyta > Magnoliopsida > Malpighiales > Erythroxylaceae > Erythroxylum > Erythroxylum reticulatum. The sequence goes on from JANSVA010000217.1 coordinate 6,749,449, forward strand.
ACGATGGAAACTTTGGAAACTTCTTAAACCATTTCCAAATCAAATGAAGCTCATACATAGCTTTAGTTACATATTAACATTATAAAGAAAGGCTTAAGACAAAATACAACATACATACGGTGCTCAATGTTTGACATGCTTGTGAAGCTATCCAAAAATGATTGATATAACTTAGTTACAAAAGTTTCTAATATCTTGGAGTTTCCAATGCCTTATAAGGATTTCTAACCTGCTCGTTTTCCACTTAAGGAGGGAATAGTGGGGTGAGCTACACAGCTCAGTGGCCAATATATTTATAGGCATTGGCAATTAACCACAAATTCAAGCATATGTATGTAAATGTGTATATTAAGTAATTCAAGCATTCTTCAATTTAGTCTAACATTCATAACACAGAACACTTAAATGCATCATACATGAAAGATTAAAGATGCAATGCACAAAAAATGGCTTGAGGGTTCTATGGGAACAGAATGGAGAAACCAATGTTTATCCCATGAACAGAATGAGTCCAATTTTGGAGCCCATATGTCATAAGTGGGTAGCCGGAAGAAGGCTCTTATCAACATGTACGTGACAAATAGAATGCTTCCACTCTCGCTCAAACAAAAGTAGATATTCATTTTCTCATATGCTCATACTTTTATGCTTTATCTTCTTTTCATTTAATACAAAAAGTCATAACCTCTTTCGAGATATCAAATAGTCATACTTCATCATGCATTTTCAAAATTTATAAACAAGTCAATTTCAATCAATCCAACATACACACATAGGCAAGAATTTGCCCAACTACACTATAACCATAAATATGTTACCCACCTAATTAGTTTGTGAAAATTCAAGTCAAACTTGCCTTTCCCCTTGCTCTTGGGTAGGATTCCCTTGCTTTCCTAATACAACCAAGGTTCCATTCAAAACAACATTCCAAATAAAATTCCTAAGCTTCAAAAATCACTAAAATTTATATTACACACAAATTATGCTCAAATCTAACCTACCTATAGTACATCTAGGTTAGAAAACCAAAACCCTAGCTTAGAAATCCAAAATGAAAATGGTTTCATCTTCCTCTTCTTTCTTCCTTCATTCTTAGCACAAACCCTAGTCTCTATTTAAGCCCTTTTTGAACCTAGCAAGAAGAAAGATGAAAACTTACCTCCAACGAGTTGATTTCCTCTCTTTTTCTCTCTTCTCAAGTGAAACTCTCATCTCCTCTCTTTGTCTTCATATTTCTCTTCTTTCTCTCCATCAATTAACGTTTTTCCCTTCTTAAAAGAACAAAACAACACGTCTTCTTCCATTCATACCCTTAATGAGAGCAAAATGTCCATTTTACCCTTCCTTATAAACTTATGTTCTTTTATGCTTAAGTGATCTCCCAAAAATGCCCTTGAACATCCTTATCACATTAACACTTTAATTCCACTTACCCATTCAATAAATCGTACTAACTTTGACATAATTATAACTTCAAAAATTAAATAACAATTCTCCCCCACTTAAGGAATTTTGTCCTCGAAATTCTTACTTGAGGCATTGAAAAGATGTGGATAGTTCTCCCTCATAGCTTCCAAGGGTTCCCACGTGGCCTCTTCCATAGAATGGTTCTTCCACAGAACTTTAACTAGCTTCACAGTCTTATTTCTCAAAACCTTTTCCTTTGAATCTAAAATCTCCACTGTTTGTTCTTCATTTGTCAAATCCTCTCTTAACTGAACTTCGGAAGGTTGAATTATGTGTGAAGGATCAGACCGGTACATCCTCAACATCGATACATGGAAAACATTGTGAATGTTAGACAAGTATGGTGGCAAAGCTAACTTATAGGCTAAAGGCCTAATCTTTTCAATGATCTCATATGGGCCTATGTATCATGAACTAAGCTTGCCTTTCTTACAAAATCTCAAAACTCCTTTTTATAGAGAAGCTCTAAGAAACACTTTGTCTCTAACTTCAAATTCCATCTCCTTTTTATGTGTATCCGTATAGCTCTTCATTCTCTCTTAAGAGGCTTTAAGTCTCTGTTTCACTAATTTAATTTTATTAACTGTGACTTGTACTAACTCAGGTCCTACAAGTCTCCTTTCACATTCCTCATCCCAACAAATAGGAGTTTTGCACCTCTTATCATACAAAACTTCATAAGTTGCCATTTGAATTTTTGAGTGATAGGAATTATTGTAAGCAAACTCAATTAAAGGTAAATGATCATCACGTGAACCTTTAAAGTCCATAATACAAGCTCTTAACATTGCCTCCAATGTTCGTATTGTCCTTTCTGATTGACCATCAGTTTATGGATGGAAACCTTTACTAAAGTGCAATATGGTTCCCAAAGCCTCTTGTAAGCTTTCCCAAAATTTATAGGTAAACCTGGGGTCTCTATCCGAAACTATAGAGCTTGGAATCCTATGAAGTTGTATTATTTCATTGACATATTTCTTGTCCAAGGCATTCAAAGAATATGCCTGTTTAACTAGTAAGAAATGTGCGGACTTGGTTAGCCTATTAATAATCACCCATATTGCATTATGCTTCCTGCTAGTCCTCGACAAGCCCATCAAGAAATCCATCGTAATCTTCTTCCATTTCCATTTCGAAATCGACAGAGGTTAAACTTGCCTGAAGGTGCTTGGTGTTTAGCTTTAACTTGCTGGCACACTAAGCATCTTTTAGCATATTCTGTAACTTCTTTCTTCACTCCTTTCCACTAAAAATTCTCCTTCAAATCTTTATACATTCTTGTACTTCTTGGGTGCATAGCATAAGGTGAATTGTGTGCGTCATCAAGAATCTCATCTTTCAACTCCAACATGTCTAGAATACACACTTTATTACCTACCACCATCAATCCATCTTCTTTGATCTCTATTTTAGAAGTTTTATATTGGCCCTTAAATTTTTTTCTTAGTAAGTAAGCATGATTAGATTATTTTAGGGTCTTGCTAGACTAATGTATGTTGGAGTTAATTAGCATGTTAATGTTAATGAGATTATGTTACATAGGTGTATTGAATTAAAGTTAAAGTGATAAGTTACATAAGGGGTATTTTGGGGAGATCACTTAAATGGAAAAGTTTTAAGGCTTTGAAGGAGGGGAAAAATGGGAAGAGGATTTTATTGGCTTACATTTTAAAAGCCAAAAACGTGAGTGAGGAAGAAAAGAAGAGAGAAAGCACAAAAATAAGAGAGAAAGGAGAGAGTTCGGTGGAGACAAAAGGGGAGAAAGAAGAAAAGCTAGGTTTCAGCTTTACTTGGCTTTCAAGAAGGAATTTGTGGTTGTTCAAGAAGAGAAAAAAAAAGGGAAGAGGAAGGTTAAAGCTTCCTTTAAAGCCAAAAAGCTTATTGTTTGGTGAAGGCTCAAGGTAAGTTATATTAAATCTTTTAAGATTTTGGAAGGGGTTTTGGTTTAAAGAGCTTAGGAAATGCATGGGTTTAAGTATTCTAGGGTCAATTTTATGAATATATTTCTTTGGGTTGTCCAATTTGAATTCCTTTTTGATTTGGGGTTTTTGTCAATGTTGAAGAAAATCAAGAGAGGCAAAAGGAGCAAGAGTAGAGGCTTTTGAGCAAGTTTTTCAAGCAAGGAAATTAAAGTGGGTGACATTTTTATAATTGAGTCAATAAGCTATTAAATGTTGTTCAAATAAATGGAATTAATTGATTTTCCAACTACCTTATAAAAGTGCCTTTATTGTTCTCTAAATGCTTGAGAATGTTCCACATGTTTTTTTGGTATGTGAATGAATTTTTGAGTTGATACGAGAATGATTGCTAAATGCTTCATAATTGTGGTATATGTTGCCTTCACATGATTTGAGAAACGGTTATTATAATTGGCATATAATTTTGGTTATGGAATTGTGAAATGATGATAGAATTGAATATGAATAGTTCACGCTTATGAAAAACAAGTTTTAAAAAATGGCAAAAGTGTTTTTAGTTCATGAATTACATGTTATGTGGGTTTGGTGTAGTTCATCCAAGAAATGTCACTTGCACGTTGACCAAGTGAAGGCTTCTCCTGCCTGTGCACTAGTGGCACGGAGCTCCTTCATGGACTCCCTTAAGTTTATGACTACCAAGACCATTATATGGAATTGTATAGTTCGTCATGTTTATGGATTTACCTAAACCATTATGATGTGTTTACATGTGTTGACAAGTTTGATGATTGTTTGACTTGTGAATTTGCTTGACAAGTTGGCAATTTTGAGAAATGTATGTTTCATAGATTTCAATGAGGTTTTGTTATGATCATGAAAGTTTTAAATCGTTTTTGCTTATTACCATTTATAAAACTATTACCTACGAGCTTTAAGCTCACTCCCTTCCTTCCCATCTTCACGCAATGAACAAGAAATCGAGTGATCGAGTAAGGAGTCAAGGCATTGAATATTTTTTTTGAAGCTAGATTATGTAAAAAAATGCTTTAGTTGCATTTTAAGCAAATCTAGTTTTTGTAAAGTTTGTAATTTTGCATTGTGATATAAGTGGCTCAAAATGCCCACTAAAGCGTTATAAAACTCTTACTGGTTTTGATGTAAATGAAATATTTATACATTGTGCTTGTTCATGATTTCCCAAGTCTTTATATTGCATTTTCCAATTTTTCATAAGGGTAAGAATTTTATTTTGAATTCAGGAGGAAAAACTGTATTGATCTAGGTAAAACTAGACCAAGTTCTCTTCAGGAAAGTTGTAGATGATCATTCTATCTTTCCAACGATGTAAAGATTATAATTTTTGGATATCGGAGTAGAAAGTTATGAACATTATAAGTGATGATGCTGCATGGGAAGTACGAACATGATAACTATGGTGGATGATGAGAGTTATGTATGTTATGAGTCCTTTGAGTCGAGTTTTGGGAGTTAAATGCACCCAAATTGGTAATTGAATGTTTTAGGAGTGTTACTGCATTAGAAGAAGTGAAATTGGGAAGATTATGAGTGAATATAATGTTAATATGGATGTAGGAAGTATTAGAGGGGGCTTGGGAGGGTTTTGGGAAACCCTCATGTCTGTTAAACGGACCTTCTTGGGTCAAAAATGACCCCAAGCATTGCCTATGTCCGTTAAACAGACCTTCTCAGGCCCAAAATAGCTCCCAACCTTGGCAATGTCTATTAAACGGATATGGATGTCCTTTAAACGGACATTCATGGGACAACTTTGTTAAATTGCTATTTTTGACCTCTTAAATGGCAAAATCTCACTTTATGGTCTCATGAAAGTTGTAAATCTAGAAGTCGTCTTTCAAATAGTCCAAGAACAAACCCAATCCGATATATGTAGCAAAAATTATGGCAATTGCACCAAGATAGGTACAAAATGATTAAGAACATACACATATTGGATTCTTTTTTCCATAGCTTCCCCATCCGACCTCCAAATGAAGTGATTCTTGAAGCAATAAATTCATAAGAATGTTTCTATCTCTCCCTAGAAATTTGTATTTTATGGAGTTGATTTAGAAAAGGTTTGATTGAGAGAAAGTGAGGGGTCAGTTGGGAGGCCATGATTGAGGTACGAATATACTTTGGCTTTTTAAGCATAACTTCTTCTATAGAGTTCCAATTGAGATAGTTATTGCTTCAAATTAAACTAGAGACCTAAAGCTACCATTGTTGTGAAAAACCCAATTTGTGATTTTAGTGGTTGTCTGGTTTGGGCACACCACTCGTATGAGACGATGGCTAATATGAGTTCATGGAAATAACCCTTCAAGGTAACGCGCTCACATCTTGTGATGACTCCGGAACATTGGGCTTCGAATATGGGGTCTAGCAATTTACCATTTTTAATCTCTTCTTGAAGCCTGCTCAAATACTCATCTTGTTTCTGCAATTCCTTAATCTTCTTATTTAATACTAGCCTCACTCTAAAGTTATCCAATACACAATCAGACTCGACTTGCCTCAATGTCACATTAAGTTTGGCTAATTCCTTTAACAAAGGAAGGTATACCGTCTTCAAATGTGCCATAGTGGACTTCCTACTTAGTGCATCTGTTACTACATTAGCTTTCCCCGGGTGGTAGTCTATCATCAAGTCATAATCTTTTAACAGCTTTAACCACCTTCTTTGTCTCAAATTCAACTCCTTTTGGCTCATCAGATGCTTAAGACTCTTGTAGTCTGTAAACACCCTGGTGGTGACTCCATATAAGTAGTGGCTCCATACCTTGAATGAAAAAATTATAGCATCTAACTCTAAATCATGCGTAGGATAATTCATCTCATATGACTTTAATTGCCTAGAAGTGTAAGCAATCATATCACCTTGCATCAACACACTGCCCAATCCCTTCCTTGAGGCATCACTATACACTGTATATCCGTCACTACCCAAAGGTAAATTCAAAACTAGTGCAGCTATAAGTCTGTTTTTCAATTCCTTAAAATTGCTCTGGCATTCCTCTATCCATATAAATTTCTGATTCTTTCTTATCAATTTAGAAAGTGAAGCTGCTATTATGAAAAAGCCCTCTACAAACCTTCTGTAATACCCAGCTAATCCTAATAAACTTCTCACTTTAGCTACATTCTTAGGTGCTTCCTGTTTCATAACTGTTTCTATCTTCCTCGAATCCATATGTACTCCCTACTCTAAAATCACATATCCAAGAAATGTCACTTCCTTTAGCCAAAATTCACATTTATCAAATTTAGCATACAACTCATTCTTCCTCAATGGCTCCAAAGAAATCCTTAAATGTTCCTTATGCTCCTTATCACTCTTAGAATAAACCAAAATATCATCAATAAAGGCAATGACAAATTAGTCTAAGAAGGGATTAAAGACTCTATTCATCAAATCCATGAAACTTACAGGTGCATTTGTCAGCCCAAAAGGCATGACCAAGAATTCAAAATGGCCATACTATGTTCAAAAAGCAGTCTTTGACACATCAGACTCCTTTGTCCTCAATTGATGGTAACCTGATCTCAAATCTATCTTCAAAAAGACACTTTCCCTTTGCAACTGATCAAACAAGTCATTTATGCATAGAAGTGGATATCTATTCTTAATGGTGAAATGGTTAAGCTTCCTATAATCCACATACATTCACAATGATCCCTTTTTCTTCTTCACAAGAAGGATCGGAGCTCCCTAAGGTGAAGAGCTCGGCCTAATATAAACTTTCTCCATCAAATCTTCCAATTGCTCCTTAAGCTCCTTCAATTCTGTCGGAGCCATTCTATAAGGCGAAATCGAAATTGGCGTTGTGCCTAGAAGAAGCTCAATATGGCGATAATCCTAGTAACTCCTTGGGAAAGACATCTGGGAATTCCATGAACACTGGTATATCTTCTAACTTCCGTCTATTTGCCTTCATGTCTACAATATAGGCCAAAAATGTTTCACACCCTTTCCTCATCATTTTCTCTGCCATCAAAGACAAAACAATTTTTGATGAGCTAAATTTTTTGTCTCCCATAAACATCACCTTACTTCCATTAACCAACTCAAACTCCACTATCTTCTATTTGCAATATAATTTGGCATTATAATTCTCTAAGATGTCCGTACCCAAAATCACATCTAGTCCTCCCATCCTACATGGCATTAAATCCACCACTATGTGTCCCCCACCAATCTGTATCTCGCAATATCTATAAATTTGGCTAATCATAATATACTATCTGATTGGAGTACTCACCATCAAAGGAGTATCTAGTGGGCTCAAATCTCTACCATACACAGTTTTACCTGATGAAACAAAGGAGTGGTTTGAACCCGAATCAATCAAAACAATTACATCATCACGAAATTATTTAATTATACCAGTCATAACTTTTGTAGCAGTCTCTGTGTCCTTTCGTGTCAATGCAAACACTCTAGCTGGTACTTGCCCCCTTGGTCTTCCTGGAAGATTCACCTTCCTAGCTGCATCAGAGCTACCCACTTCGGTTACAGTCTTATGCCCCACTACCTCAGTTCTTTTCAAAACTTGCATCTGTGTTCCCTCTCTTCTTACATACCGTGGACACTCTTTATCCATGTGCCCCTTATCTCCACATTTGAAACAAGCCTCAGTCATCTTGTAGTATTCCCCTCCATGGAATTTGCCGCAATGATCGTACTTAGGTATAGAAGACTTATCCGTTTGTCCTCTTTTACTGCCTCCCATCGATAAGGCTTGATGAGAAATAGTAGAAGTCCTTATAGGTCTGGGCCCACTTGCACCACTACTCATCTCCTTAGACTGCACACGAAAAGTCCTGGCAATCCTTTTAGGCATAGAAATACCACCTCCACTCTTGAACTGTTCTCTCCCCTTTCTAATTTTACTCATAGCACTCTTTATATTCTCAATGTTTTCAACCCTAAAAGTTGCTTCAACTAGCTGTTGAAATCATAAAAATTCTACACCACCACTTTCTCTCTGATTGCTAGATGCAATCCTTATTCAAACCTACGAAACTTAGCTACCTCACTCATCATCATCACTGCTGCATATCGGGATACCTGTGTAAACCAGTGCTCATACTCACTTGTTGTCATTTCCCTCTAAGTGAGACTCAAAAACTCTCTTTACTTCTACTGAATATACACCTCAGACAGGTAATTCTTGTAAACATCTAAGAAGTCCTTCCATGTTAACATTGACAGTCTCATCTGGCTCCCTGGTACACTCTCCCACCAATGCAGGGCATCTCACTATAGCAAGCTTGCAGTATACACAACTTTCTCATCATCCTCAAAATCCATCTAATCCAGCATTCTCTCAGTCTTTCTCAACCAGGTCTCGACTTCTTTTGGATCCGTTGTCCCATACAAATCCACTGCCCCATACTTCTTAAGCTTGTTAAACTATTTCCCCTTCTTGACTGGGGCCAGAGTAGAAGATTGTGGCATCTGGCCCATGGTTTGAGCGAATGCCTTAGCAAATGCCTAAAACATCCTTGGATCCAATGGTGCAAGCACTTGCCCCTGTAGAAGAGGAGACTCCTGTGTTTATGATTGAACGAGCTCACTACCTTGCCCTACAAAAGCCTCAGCATTTCTTGGGGCTACTGCTTCATCAATACTCTCCTCCCCTGGTGAAGAGTAAGGTGTGATTGATCCTTGCAATACTCCTTGTGTCCTTCTACGAGGTGGCATCTTACATCTTCAATATAAACAGTAACTATTAGCTTACATTTCATTTTAAAATCCTAATCCCTATATGTACGCATGACATGCATGTCACTTAATGCGTTTCAATCAATTCACAATGCAACAAGTAATCCACATAGCATAACAATTCATCCTATTATACATTCTAGGCCTAGGAAAAACCTAATCTCTGATACTAAACAATGCTAGACCTTGCTTCTGGAACCCAACATTTGGAGTCATTAAATTGAAGAAAACTCCTAGATGTACAACTTTTATGAAGACATCGAATCGAGATTTTGTAATCTAGAGGGTCAAAATTGGACCAGACGATAGGGTCAGATAAAACCAGATGAAGGTCAGACAAATTGGAACAATTGTCATAGCTTTCTCTAAAGATATCAAATTAAGGTGTGCTTTAGACATTTTTAAAGAGGAATCATAGATCTACAACTTTTAGGAAGGCATCAAATTGATATTTTGTAGCCAAAATTGATCCAGACGGTACAAGATGAACAGTGACTAGAAGAAGTCCATAAATAGTACAAAAAAGATTTCTTACTATTGGCATAACTTTCTCCTGAGGTATCAAATCAAGGTCATTCTTAGAAGGTTTAAAAGAGGACTTCAAGATCTACAACTTTCATGAAGACTTGAATGATAGGTTCTATCATATACAGGGTCAAAATTAGACTAGACGATACAAGATGAATGGTGACCAGAAGAAGTTTTAGTCTAAGACCTATTTGGAATAATTAGCATAACTTGCTCTAGGATAACAAACTAATAGCATCTTAGGATGGTTTGAAAGAAGACTCCAAGGTATACAAAGTCTATGCAGACCTTAAAGGTGGATTCTATCGTCTGAAGGGTCAAAAATGGAGCAAATGATAGCATCAAACGAATAGTTTGTAGAAGGAAAAGTTTAGGTCATAAAGGCAGAAAGCAGACAGAGCAAAAAGACAGACGAATGGTAAAGGCAGGCGAAGCTGAAAAATAGATGAAGCAGAAAGACAAACGAAGTAAACTGATAGATGAAACAAAAGATAAACGACGTAGAAAGACAGACGAAGCAAAGTGACAGATGAAACAAAAGACAGATGAACTAGAAAAGTCAACTTAAGATGAAGCAAAAGTTAACCTAAGACGAATGACGTCATCACAGATGACACGTTTCTTAAGACGAAGTGTCTTTACAAATGATACAACTCTTAAGACTAATGACATCATCATAGATGATGTGACATCATTACAGATGATACGTCTCTTAAGACGAAGCGCATTTATAGACAATACCTCTTTTAAGATGAATGATGTCATCACAGACGATATGAATTCATTATAGATGACACGTCTCTTAAGACAAAGTGTCTTTATAGACAATACCTCTTTTAAGATGAATGATGTCATCATAAACAATATGACGTCATTACAAACGATATGTCTCTTAAGGCGAAGCGTCTTTACAGACAATATCGAGGTATACTCCTAAGCATAAGCATCTGCCCTTCTAAGAACCATAACTTACGACCTAGAAGTCTAAACATTCTGTACTATATACCGTTGGAAAGATAAAAGAGAGGCTTACAACTTTCCATAAGTAACATTTGCCTATATTAGCCTAGATTAATTTAAACCTTCCTTTGAATTCCAAATATCACTTTTCCCTTATGGAACTTAAAAATGCAATGCACAATCTTAAAAGAGAGCCATGGTAAAAAATGCAATTATATTTCATTTGCAACAATAGATAAGAGTCTTATAAAGCTTTAATAGGTATTTCAAGCCACAAATACATTAATATCTTCAAGTTCCAAAATATAGAAGGTACATAATTCATGTTTTGCTTAAAATGCAAGTAAAGCCTCTCTTTACAAAATTTGCTTTAAATACAAAATATACAAAAACTAGGAGTGATTCCTTGACCCTTTTCTACTCGATATCCTGCTCATCACTTAGATGTGGGGGAGGAAATAGGGGGTGAGCTTAAGCCCATAGGTAAAAATTTATAACTGTTAATAAGCAAAACCATTTAAGCAGTCCTTTCTAATGCAAAAAATTTACATTATTGCAAATTATGTATGCATCACTTTTGACAATTTATCATGAGCACAAAAGCCTATCAAAATGGTTCCGGTGGATCCAAAATAGAACGTTCTATGCAATTCCACATAGTAGTCTTACGTAGCCATAAACATAGGGTAGTCCTTGAAGAAGCTCCAAGCCACAGGCTGGAGAAGTCTTTCTGTCAATGTGTACTTGACTTAACATAGGGGACCACCACAAACCCACATAAGATGTAAAGCATATTGCCCAAAAAGGCATATTTCAGAAAGTTAGTTTTTTAAGCTTGGTATCTTTTCAAAAGTCTATTACTTTCTACAAAAAAAAATCTTTTCAAAAATCATCTTCATATTTCAAACAAAATTTATATGCAAAACATGCGACACATAAGCTTACCTTGAGTCTTCACCAATTAATGAATTTCTTGACTCTAATGGAAGCTCTAATCTTCCTCTTTCTTTTTCCCTCGATAACTCTCAAAATCTCTCTTGAAGGCTTAGTAAAATTAAAATCTAGCTCAACTCTCCTTTTTCTCCCTAGCACTGACACTCTCCGTCCCTTCTTTCTTAATTTTCATCTTCTCTCTCTTCTTTTCTCTTCACCAACATTTTTGTCTTCTAAAACACAATCCTATAATATCTTCTTCCCATTTTGCCTTTCCTTCAATGCTTTAAGACTTTATAACTTAATTAATGTTCCAACAATGTCCCTCATGAAATCTTATCATTCTAACACTTTATTTCCTTTAACCTATAACATAATATCTTACTCACATTTGCATGCTAATTAACTCCAACATAATTTAATCTAACAAAACCCCAAATTAATTTAATCATGCTTATTCATAAAAAAATATCTAGGGGACAACATTGCTCCCCCTTTTAAAAGAATTTTGTCTTTGAAATTGTTACCTGAGTCATTGAAGAGTTGTGGATACTTCTCCCTAATGGCTTCCAAGAGCTCCCATGTGGCCTCTTCTACAGAATGGTTTCTCCATAGGACTTTTACTAATTGAATCGTCTTATTCCTGAGGACTTTTTCCTTAGTGTCTAAGATCTCCACTAGAATCTCCTCATAACTTAGATCATCTCTTAACTGAACCTCAACAGTATAAATAATATGAGAGGGATCCGATCTATATCTCCTCAACTTGGACACATGAAAGACATCATGTATCCATGACAAGTCCGGTGGCAACACCAATCTATAGGCTAGCGGTCCAATCCTCTCAAGAATTTCATAGGGACCTACATATCTCAGACTGAACTTGCCCTTCTTGCCAAACCTCATGACCCCTTTCTAAGGAGTCGTCTTAAGGAAGCCCTTTCACAGACTTCATACTCCATCTCCTTTAGGTGTGGATCAGTATAATTTTTCATTCTATCTTGGGCTGCTTTAAGCCTTTGTTTAACTAACTTGACCTTGCCAACTGTCATATGAATCAACTCTGGTCCTATTAGTTTTCTTTCTCCTTCTTCATCCTAACATATAGGAGTTCTACATCTCCTTCCATACAGTGCCTTATGAGGAGCCATTTGAATGCTCAAATGGTACGAATTATTATAAGCAAATTCGACCAGTACCAAATGTTCATCCCAGGCTCCTTTAAAATCCATCACATGCCCTAAGCATTCCTTCAAGTGTCCGAATGGTCCTTTTAGATTGACCTTTGTATGAGGGTGAAAAGTTGTGCAAAATTTTAACTTGGTCCCTAGAGCCTCTTGTAAGCTTCCCCAGAATCTCGAAGTAAACCAAAGATCTCTGTCAGAAACTATAGAGTTCAGGATTCCATGCAGTCTCACTATTTCATCGATATACTTCTTTGCTAGTACTTGCAAAGAATCAGTCTATTTAATTTCCAGAAAATGGGCTTACTTTGTCAGTCGATCAATATGACCTATATGGCATCACGCTTCCTAATGGTCTTGGGCAAATCCATCAGGAAATCCATGGTTACTCTTTACCACTTTCACTTTGGAATGGATAATGGCCTTAAGTTGCCTAAAGGTGCCTAGTGTTCAGCTTTGAGTTGCTGACACACTAGACACTTCCTTACATATTCTGCTACATCCCTCTTCATACCTTTCCACCAGAATTGCTCTCCCAGATATCTGTACATCTTGGTGCTACCTGGGTACATGGAATAAGGCGTATTGTATGCCTCTTCCAGTATTTCATCCTTCACTTCTTTAACATTTGGGATACAAAGTCAGTTTCTTACAACCATAAGTCCATCATCCCTCACTACCACTTCAGACTTCTTATCCTTCTGAATTTCTTCTCGAAGTTTCCTCAATTCTGCATCTTGAGCTTGCAACTCCTTAACCTTCTCTCTGAGTATTGGTCGCACTCTGAAAGTAGCAATTATACAATCAGGTTCTTCCTGCTTCAAATTTATTCTAGGCTTAGCCATCTCTTCCAACAACGGTAGATAAACTGCCTGAACATGAGCTATCGATGATTTCTTACTCAAGGCATCCTCTACCACATTCGGTTTTCCTAGATGATACTCAATCAAATAATCATAATCCTTAAGCAATTTAATCCACCTTCTCTGTCTCAAATTCAGCTCTTTCTGACTCAGTAAGTACTTAAGACTTTTATGGTCAGTAAAGATCCTCGTCTGAACCCCATACAGATAATGTCTCCTAATCTTAAAGGAGAAAATCACTGTTGCCAATCCTAAATCATGGGTCAGATAATTTAACTCAAAAGACTTTATCTTCTGCGAGACATATGCTATTACCTTGTCTCCTTGCACCAATACACAACCCAAACCCTTTCTTGAAGTATCACTATACACTGTATAACCCTCATCTCCCACAGACAAAGTCAAAATTGGAGCACTTGTCAATCTGCACTTGAGCTCCTCAAAGATTTTCTAACATTACTCATTCTAGATAAATTTTTTATTCTTCCTCAATAACTTGGTCATCGGTGCAACTATCATAGAAAATCCTTCAACAAATCTTCTATAATAACCTGCCAGGCCCAAAAAACTCCTCACCTCTAACATTGTCTTAGGTGCATGCCAATTCATCATGGATTTGACCTTCCTTGGATCAACATGTACCCCATCCTTCGAAATCACATGTCTAAGGAATACTACTTCATGAAGCCAAAACTCGCACTTGCTAAACTTAGCATGAAGCTCCAACTCCCTCAGTGTCTACAATTTAATTCTGTGATGCTCCTCATGTTCCCCTTAACTCTTGGAATACACTAAAATGTCATCGATAAGCAGTATAACAAATTGATCTAGATATTCCCTAAAAACCCTATTCATAAGATCCATGAAAGCAGCTGGAGCATTGATCAGTCCTAAAGGAATAACTAAAAATTCGTAATGCCATACCATGTTCTGAAGGCTGTCTTGTTTACATCAGACTCCTTAATTCTGAGCTAATGATAGCCTGACTTGAGATCAATCGTGGAGAAGACCCTAGCTCCCTGCAGCTGGTCAAACAGATCATCAATCTAGGGCAGAACATGCTTGTTTTTAATAGTCACCTTATTGAGTCTTCGATAATCAATGCACATACCCTATGTTCCATCCTTCTTCTTAACAAATAGAACTGGCACTCCCTATAGTGACAAGCTTGGCCTTATGTACCCCTTCTCTATCAGTTCTTCCAACTATTCCTTGAGCTCCTTCAGTTCAGCTGGAGCCATTCTATATAGTGGTATTAAAATAGGTGCAGTTCTGGGAATCAAATCAATAGCAAACTTGATTTCTCTCACTGGTGGCAAACTAGGTAAATATTTTGGAAACACGTTTAGAAATTCCCTCACAACTGGAAAATTCTCTACTTCCCTTCATTCACCTCAGTGTCCACAACATGCGCTAAGAAGGCTTCAAACCCCTTCCTTATTATCCTGTTTGCTAACAAAATTGAAGGAACTCGATCGGTCCACAACTCTTTAGGTGTTTTAGGCACCGATTTGGATGGAGTAAAGTTAAGAAGATATGTTGTCGTTTGTATGACAAATCCCTAGAACGATTCTAGAAGGCTAGTGAAGGACATCATTGATCTTACCATTTCCAATAAAGTCCTATTTCTCCTCCCAACTACAAGAT
>JANSVA010000217.1:6790626-6814556 GCA_025504915.1 Erythroxylum reticulatum
CAGATAATGTAGGATCATCCAACCTGATGTTGAAATCAGGTGCTATGGTCAAGATTACACTCCCTTTATCAAGAGTAATCAGTAAGGTACCAATAAAAGAATTTTGGTACATTGTGTAGGCAGTGTCTAAGAGAGATATCCTGACTGTTACAGGAATACCTTTTCTTCCATGTAAGGTAAGAACAAGTCGTATAGTTCCAACATGAAGATGTGTATGGCTTTGCTCCCTCCGTAAGGTGATCAGTTCCTTAAGGATTTCAAGCTTTACGTATTCCTTAAGGATTTCAAGCTTTACGTATTGTTCTACTGTTGTAGATATGAGGCCACATTATTCCAATTTCGAACTTTGGATGATTTCCTTCACACGAGATCTAGTAGTAGATAGCACACTCTTAATACTTCTCGTCCAAGAACGGTCACAATAATATATGCTGTAAGGACTTTAAAATGGTAAGGAAGACTCACAGACATGATTTTCTATAGGCACATGAGTAATTTCAACAAGATTTTCTATTTTGTTGAATAAAACACGCTTCACACTTTTAGGTAAACTAGCTAAAGACAAACTAGAAGATAGATGAACTGGATCTGAAGAAATTTTCATAATTCTTATGAGATTCTCTTCTTACTTCCTTTTTTACCTGAATCAAAATGTCCCCCCCCAACCCATTCCCGAGCAAAGATGCGAAGCTTGTTTCCAAATAAACCATGGGCAGTAGTGGGTTACTAAGCGAGGAGTAAAAAACTCCAAGGGATACGCAGGTGTATTCGGCTTTACCGACTCTACCTGATCACAAACACAACAAAGGAATCACTCAGGGTATGGGAAAGTGGTATAATGCTTTTGGCCTCGAAAAGTACTATTGGTACAACAGAAATATAATTTCTTGGAATGTAATTTAAAGATGGATTCTATCGGCCAGACCTACATATTGCAAAAAAAAACTATTGCAATTTCTTGATGAAAATCTCTTGATAAAACAGATTCAACAATTCCTTGAAATTGTCAACTCTTGATTGATTCCTGGCTAAGCATAAAGGCTAATCTGGTGGCTTTTCTCGTTTGGTGTTAGTTGAAATGTGCCTTAATTGTACATAATTATAACTGTAATGCAACTTAATGTGCAACATCATCTTCAATTAAATTTTTAGTTATGATTTGATCCTCATCTTAATACCAACCTCGTCCAGCACTAGCTCCTGTACATCAGGCTTCAACGTTCACTTTGATCCTCATCTTAATGCCAAACTCGTCCAGCACTAGCTCCTACACATCAGGCTTCAACGTTCAATTTTACTTTTTGGCAAAACTAACCTTGGCATGGAAGCGCCCGGTTTGGCAGATAAAAATTGGTACCCACGTAAGCGTTCTTCAACATGAAGTAACGATATTCCGTAAAGCTATTTACAGAATTCTGACTGCGTACAAAAATGGTCCTCAACAATAATTTCTCTATTCGCTCTTATTTGTTTTGAATAAAATTATTTAAAGAACTTTGTTATCTTTTCGAGTGATTATCTTTTTGTTGGCCAATATTGGTCGGAAAACAGGAAGTGCATGATGAAAAGCTTTCAGAAGTAGCCGTTAGCTTAACAGAACTAGGAATTTTAAGAAACGACAAAAGAAGGATCCAATAATTAAGACAAACAATATTCGTTATTTTGGGCCAAATGATATCCTACAAAGACTCAAATCCCTGTTATTAAAGAATCCCAACAAGACAGACGCTTTCGATTCCAGTGTGCCCTTTTCAATCACTTCTTGATTTCAATCCACCAGTTCCTTTTCCAGTTTCATCTTCTAACCAGCCCTCTCTCAGAGAACTCCTCTTTTACAGTCGTATCTTTCTAGAACTTTTACGCTTCGCTTAGTGAAATGAACAGTAAAATTATGAAATAATGAGTTTCCGGAAGATTTAAAATCCACAAAGACGATGACCCCTTCTCTGAAAAATCGAGTGGTTCAATTGTAGTCCAAGCAGTATTTGCAATGGCTTGAAGACTAGGACCATTTTGTAGAAAATGGAATGCGGATAGTGGAGGTTTATTAGTTCTCTTAACTCTTAGCCACACTACAATTTGGATTAGTTACTCTATGTTCACCCAACCCAGATAACTCCTAACCAAGACAATTAGTCAATGAAGCTCCCCCATGACTAGTTCCCGCATGAATCAAATGAGCCCGAGAAAAACAGTAAGCAGTGCGTACGAAATATAAGACAACATGACATTACAGTTCCCTCTCCTGCCTAAAATGTCTTCAAATAAGTATTCACAAGGCCAATAGAGTAGGCAACCATTCAAGCTGCATGTCCACGATGAAGATATCAAAAACCAAATAGGGCATGTTGAACACTTCCATTTACCTAAACAAAACCAGAGGGTAAGAAACGTCTCTTGTTTCCAGTTATGGATTGTCTCCATCAACTCATAGCATACTTCTGAGTCCAGCTGCGGGCAGTCGCCTCATACTTGGTCCTGTCAGTCTTATACATATGAGCAATTTCCGGCACAAGAGGGTCATCTGGATTTGGGTCAGTCAATAGAGAACATATCGACAAGAGCACCTAGAATTCAAGCAGAAACTGTTATTATAAACATTCAGAAAAGAAGCAAATGTATTTTGGAAAATTTTACAATTAAATACACCACATCAATCCAAGTCACTCAAAAACACTATTTCAGGTATAAGAATGCCACATACTGTTTCAAAATTCACCAGAATGCTTCAAAGCTTGGTGAATTCACAAATACAAAAAACAACTATACTTCTCAATGGTAGGTTTCAAGATGAATGCAATTCAATCAAATCGAAACTCAAACGCGAGTGACATTCTATTAAGGAAAAGTAATTCCCAAACGCTAATTGATTAGGCCATTGACCGGAGTTGAGATGTCTTGCATGCTATGCATTACTAAATGAAATACGACCTTGATGAGAAGTTAATGACAACTTCCAGTTTTACTGCATGTTATAAAGGAAGAAACTAAAATACAGGTGAAAAAAGAAAAGGAGCAAAGAGAACCTAGTTTCCATATAATATGACTTGCCACTTCCAAGTCCTTTGTTACTAAGTTGTTACTAGTGTTTGTGCAACTCTCAGTATAACTACTGGTATATTCTCATTCCCTTTTATAATAGATAAAGCAACGTATCCACTGGTCCATATTCTCCACGTGAATAAAGAGTAAGAATTTAGGACCCTTTTCATTATGCAGCTTAGATAAAACAACTAAGTCACAGTTCACATCTAAACACAGACTTCCATAATAACACCAAGAAGAAAGAGTAGAGCACACCGGAGCAGCTTGTCAGAGTACAGGATTTCAACAAATCAAGCTAGCATGCATCCATTGAAAAAGTTTACTGAATACCAGGAAAAGGTGAAAAAAAAAAAGAAAAATGAAAATGAAAGCAAACCTTGGAAATAGTAAGGGCAGGGCTCCATTGTTCTTTGAGAATATCCAGGCATATGCTTCCATTGCTGTTAATGTTTGGGTGGAAGACTTTTGTTCTGAATGCAACCTGATTCACACATTAAAAAGTTTCTCAAGACAATGAAACACAAGGAAAATCAAAGAATTAAAAAGTAACAAGACCAAGGGGGGTACACCTTGGGAGGCTTAAAGGGGTAATCAGGAGGAAAATGAATGGAAACCAAAAAGACACCTCCAGCATATGGGCTATCGGCTGGTCCCATAATTGTTGCTTGCCAGTGAAACATATCCTCCGCAACAGGACCTATGATAAATTCAACATTATTTTTATTTAAAAAAATACACAAAATAGAAAATTTTGAGAATACCGGCACTGCAAGAGGTGGGAGGATCTTTCTGCAAATCCTTGAGCTCTTTCAGGATGCGTTTAGATGCCATCCTCTTCCTCCAGAAAAAAAAAATCCAAAAAATAACCAAAATAATCAGACAGATAAAGCGAAGCACAAACGGGAAGAGAAGGAAGCAGAGCGATTACAAAATTGCAGAGCTGAGAGAAATACAGACTAAGAGGTCTAAATTAGATAAGAAAGGTTTCTGTTTCTAGGATCTTCTTTCGCGTAAAATCAACGCTCACCACCCTTGCTTTGCCTCCTAATAAATTAGAACAACAGTTGTTCTCCATTATTTTATATAATAATTATTATTATTATACCTTTAAACTACAAATATTAATAAATTGAAATATGTTATTTAGATCAAATCTTGATTGACCCATCAAGTTCTTTCGAATTGTAATTTGAATTTCTTAATGCAAGGGACTGACTCACTGGTAATTTTCAATTTTTTAAAAAAAATCATAGAATTACATGCAGCCACTAACAATAATTCTGCAACTGGACGGTTCACACGCTCAGCCTTGCAATTCTCAAGTAAGGCTTCATTAGTTCTTTGCGAAGACGAAAACAGAAACCTTACTTTGTGTACAAATGTGAAATCTTTGATATTGCCAATCGAGAAAAATAAATAACTTAATGCAATCAAATCAGATCAAGGTGTCTGCACATTTGAGTCCTTGGATTTGTTCTCTTCAGAAGATGGCCGGTTCTCTGAGTCCGATTGCCGGATTTCTTCTATCATCCTAACAACCTCGTCCATGTTGGGTCTCATGTCGGGTACCTTTGCTACACAGGCCATCCCAAGTTGCAACATCTGGACCATTTCTTCTTCATTGTTTTGGAATCTCATCAGCTCCACGTCGAAAACTTCAGATGTCCATTCCTCCCTAACTACTGACTGTACCCATCTGGGAAGATCAACCATGTCATCGCGACCCGGTGACTGGAGTGGGGCTTTGCCCGTTAGCATTTCCAGCAGGAGGACACCAAAGCTGTAAACATCGGATTTGTGCGTGTGTTTACGGGTTTCAATCACCTCAGGAGCACGATAGCCTGCACTCCTTGATGGAGTTACCGGGACATTCATGAGTGGGGTCAGACAAAAATCAGAGATGCAACCATCGTGATCTTGGTTGATGAGAACATTTGAGGACTTGATACTTCCATGAGTGAACTTTGGGCCACCAACAGAATGCAGGTAAGAAATTCCCCTTGCAGCCCCCAGTACGATCTTTACTCTCGAGTCCCAATCCAGAGGAGTTCTGCCAGAGCTTCGGTTTCCTGTTTTTTTTTTTTTTTAAGGCATAGGATTAATATACCAATATCATAGGAACCAAAAAGGATCTCTTGGCATGCTAAGTAATTATTAGGCTATTTGACACTTGTCTTGTAAACAAGGCAAAGCAACAAAAAGCACTAGTACACAATGGTATACTCTTTGCAATAACTCAAGAGCAGACAAGCTTAGTCATATTCATCTACATCCCATGTAAGACGGATAGTAATATGGAACTACTGTGTCTGTGTATCATTAACAAAACCTTGTTCATATTCAAAGGAAAAGTTGTCGGGAGCGTTCAAAACATACCATGCAAAAGTGTGGATAAGCTGCCACCCGGTATGTAATCGTATACTAGAAGCTTCTCGTCCTTTGAGTAATAGTAAGCACGAAGGGGCACAACATTGGGGTGTTGTCCCACCCTTCCCACCATCTCCATCTGTTGTTCAAAATCCCTTTTTCCTACAACCACTTCCCTCAGCCTTTTCACCACCACAGTTGTTGACTCCTCCAACACAGCCTTGTATGCTGTGCCGTAACTCCCCTTTCCTAACACTTCAGCGGAAGCCCTTAGTAGATCCTCAAGATCAAAATTATAAGAGCAACCTTCAAAGAACACCAGCTTATTCTTCTCAGCTTCTTGCACCCCACTTCCAAAATCATCTTTGGGTTTTTCCCCCCCGCCACTGCTCACAGCCTTCCCTTTAGACGTGGTACTACCTCCATTGTCTTTCTTCTTTAGCCAGCAAAACAAGATAATTAGAGCAACAAGAAACAGCACTGCAAACCCTCCAACTGCGATGGCAATGATAGCTCCTGTTGTCAGTTTCACTTTTGAGCTTTTCTTATGGGTAATTGAAGGTGGTGGAGAGTAAGCAGGAGATGGAGAAGGTGGAGGGAGGATGAATGAGCAGGGATTAAGGGGAGGTCCACACAGTAGAGAGTTTCCAATGAAGGATGAATTAGGGAATCGTTGAAGAGAAGGTGGAATGGATCCTTTGAGATGGTTGTAGCTTAAATTTAAGCGCCTGATATTTGTGTGGTTTAGATCTGGAATGGAGCCAGAAAGACTGTTGTTCTGGAGGCTCAGTCCAGTGAGTTGAGATAAATTCTTTACTGTTTGAGGAATACCTCCGGTGAAATAATTGAATGAGAGATCAAGGACACTCAGCTGCGGGGAAAAGGAGGTAGGTATCCTACCAGAAAAGTTATTATGTTGGAGGTAGAGATGTTCAAGTGATGGAAGTGAGGTGACATCAGAAGGCAGATTCCCACTGAGAAGATTGGAACGGAGGCTCAGAACCCTAAGAGCATCAAGTTTTCCAAGTGTGTTGGCTGGGATATGGCCCAGAAATCCCACTCCAGGAAGTCGGAGTTCAAGCACACGAGTATCATTTGCGTTGCAAGTGACACCCACCCAGGACTTGCATACTGAGGTAGTGGAATTCCAGTTGAGGAACCGATGATGTCGTACAGCAGCACCAAAATCGAGAAGGGCTTGCTTATCGGACTTCAGGTCAGCAGTAGAAAGAGGAAGAAGAGTAACCAGGAAAAAGAAGAAACAGAGAACTGAAGGCAGGATGAACTTCATGGAGAGTTGATTCACACAGCGTAAAACAATATTGACTGCTGCAGGCCTTGTCATTTCCTGATTTAAATTGAAACCAAGAAACAACATTGGGTAGCCATTAGGGGATGGATATAAGCAAATCCTGAAAACGAAAGAAAGCATGCAACTTCCTTTCCTTAAAAGCCATATTGCAGCAAGGACTGCCAACAAAGTCACTGTTTTAGTTGTAAAGCAAATATTCCCTAGTTCCTTATGGAGGAACCTTCCTAGTTTTTGAGTTTTCAGTAAGTGTAAAGCTGAGACAAGGAAAGCCATTGCATTCTAGCTCCGTGATAAACTTCAAACCTCAATCGAGGTACAAGAAACATAGTAAAAGCAAGAAAGAAGTACATATGAAGCAACTTGTACATGGTGAAAGGAGGGGATCTAGATTTACTATTTCGGATACAATGCACGATCAATTAATAAGAGTACTCTGAGGGAATGTGTGTTTGACAGAACAGTAATAAGGATTACATACTTGTGGATGAAGCAATCATCCAAGGGAGCAGTGAGACCAATTCCTTAAGAATTAATTAGAGAATTGGGAGACAATGTAATTGGAAGATTTATGATCTAACTTCCCAAATTAAGCTTTTCTTTATGCAAAAAGTTAAGGCCATTTTCCTCTCATTTATACCCAATATCTAAAGCAACGCTCCAAACGATTGGAAAAAACAATCGTCACCCAAAAGCAAGAGGCAAAAGACTTTACAGAACGAATAAAGCAAGCAAAAGAAGAAAACTTTTTCTTTCTAAACATATGAAAGGCTAAATCTCAATAATGTTTGCCAGAGAGAAATTCAAAACCAAACTGAGAAAATAAACAAATAATAGGAAACAGAAAAGATCAAAAAGTAAGGCAACACATGCCATTGCTCATCAAAGAGAACCAATAAAGCGAGCCACACTTTCACATGCAAATCAGTTCAACGACACAGAAGAATCCGAGGAAATAGTGAAAAAGGAAATTGATATTTTTGAATTTATGAATCTGAAGATACGATACTACATTATCCCGAGTTAGAGCTTTATCTGGTTAATGATCAATTACTTAACCTTTATACACGGCATTGACGATAAGAAAGAAAAAAGAAATTTGAGGGAAAGAACAAAGACTGGAGAAAACAAAGATAGATATCAAATTGTTGGATTACGTAAACGGAGAATGAACGGTTGCTAGAGCTGTTCTACAACCAAAAGTACATTAACCAACCATAAACTAGAAAAACAGAGCAAAAGTTGGAACTTGTTGGACCCACTAAACATCCGTATATCCCAAAACTGGTTATAGTAGAGGCGGACAGAAACTTGAAATTCATCAACTTAAGCAAAGAAAGTAAATTCAAGAGCTTTAGCCCACTCAGAATTGTTTAATATTAGCTTGAAAATGTAAAGAAAAATCAAACAGATCTAGAGGTTTAAGAAAGCTCTCAAGAACTTCAACACTGCGTTAAAATGTTCGCAATCTAAAAACTTGGGTTAAAGGGCATGTCGCAAGTGAAAAGTTGCGAACCTGGAAGCGCGCAGGACTCTATCATCTAACAACGCAGTTGGATGGATAAATTTGGCCTGAGAAGCTCCATTTTCCGGCAGCCAAAAAAGGAAACAACGGAGGACAAGAAGAATCTTCGTTACAACGGCAACATTAGATCCAGGGATAAAGCAGTAAAAAGTCGAAATGTGGAATCTTGAGAGCAGGGGGCGATGAGGAACGTAAGAAATCACGAACTCTGAGGGATAGATGTTTGTGCACGGCTTCTGAGCTGTGCTGCTTTCAGAGGAAGCTTATGGTAAGAAGCATTTAAAACTTCTCACTTGAAACCATAACACAAACCAAAAAAAGAGAGAGAGAAAACGCAGTAAAGGGCAGTGAGCCAGGAAGAGACTTATGGGTTGTGTGGGTGAAGTCGCAATGTTTCAAGAGTGGAAAAGAAGACAAAGTTCTCTCCTTTTTGGTGGGGTTATAATAAATAAAACAAAACAGAATAAAATTTGTGAAATTGTAGGAGACAATCGGAAAGACACCAAACCAAAGACTCGGAGAGAGAAAAGAAGGGAAAGAGAAAGCCAGTAGTGAGAGAAAGAACGAGAGGAGAGACAGGGCCCTTTCTACTACAAGTCGAAGTTTGAGCAGATTAAGGTAAAGATACTTTCTTTAATCAGCATTAAGAGTTAAGACAGCGCATCTGTATCATTTCATCTCATGCTTTTGCTTGCCACTGCATGTTTAGTTTTTGGATTTAAGGATGTCACTAACGCATATGTGTTCCAATCAGTAATAGTAACTGACGTTAATTTGACATCTAGATCAAAGAAAATACATATTATGGATTTTCTATGTTGTTGTTCATATTGAGTATATATATATATATATATACATATTCTGGTTTGGTACTTCTGGTGAGTGATATGTAATATAACATCATGGAAACTGCTTCGATGTTGTTGCTTAGAATTTAATACAGAATGATTTGAAAATATTCTTTTTATTAATTAAAAATAAGATTACATATTATTAAATTTTTTAAAATTCTGCTTGTCAACAAAATTCATAATAGATATTGTTTTCATTAACGTAGAATGAAGTCAGACTTGTATGTGCAAAACCTGACGACAATTGTTCGCTTGGAAGAAAAGAAAGTTGGATGCTTTGAAACTAGAATTGTGATTGGCCGACTTTTCAACTAAGTACTGTAATTGCTTTTCCTTTACAGGAAGAAATTTTAAAGAATAAAAAAGGTGTGACCTTTTCCTTTTGTCAATATATAATTAAATCCCTGAGCTTCAGAAGCCTAATTAAAGCCTTAACAAAGTATACAAATACATTTAAATAGAGGGCAAGCAATAGCAGGTGGGAGAGGGATATGGGAATAAATTGGGTCCTGTTTCTCTCAATACAATACGTACAAGGATCGCCCTTTGTGGGAATCGATCCTGAAAAGTCAAGACTGTAGACTGTAGTGAGCATAAAGTAAATGAGATATCTAAATACTGTACTTGTATATTGGCACTAACTCACCGATCCATATTTTCTGATGTATGAAAATGGTACACCAATCAATGTAAATGCAAAGTCTTGTTCACACTAGAAATGAGTAAGTTGGGCTGGTATGTACAACGTGACATTTATATAAGAGAAAGAAAAACAGAAAAATAAAAAATGGTCATGAATATATGAAAAGATCATTAATTAATTTTGTATAAATTCACAAATTTTAAAGTTCAATTTAGAGTTCTTATTAAATGAAATTGAATTTGGGACGTTATATCTAATATTTGGATTAAAATAGCATGAAATTAAGACAACGATAATAAAATATTAGGCCTCTTTAACAAAATTTTAATATTAAAAAAGGAAGACATTTTTATATTAATAAACAAAAAGAAAATGAAAGACTTTATAAGTAACTATTTTATATACTAATACGAATCAATTTAATGAGAACGAATACTCGTTAATTTCCCAATAAACTATTTGCATATATAAATTTTATAAATCCTATTTAAAATTATTATTATTAGATAGTTAAATACGATATGGACCCTACCTTAGCTTAGTTATTAAGACAGATGGGAATACCGATATAAACGGATCCAATTGTTGTTCGTTTTTCGTCCCAACTACTTCGTCGGGTACATTTCAATGCTTCTCCCATTCATTTTTCAATGTAATGTGTAGGCCAATTTTATTTATTGACGCTTCTCAAACTTTTTTTATTTAAATAAAAAGAATTATATAGTTAATGTCTCCATATCTTACTTCTAAACCAATAACATTAAGAAGCTAAGCTAAGCAACCTAGAAATCAAAGGACTTTAAGTGATCAACAATCACCATGGCTCAACTCTCTCGTTAAACAACTTTATGATTGGAATTAGTATATTAATTAATTTAACCCCTTTGACTATATTAATTAATTCCTATTTGCTTTCACGACTGCATTCTCATCCTATTTACTTGGATTATTATGATGGATCTAGAAAACAAACAGTAGTAAACATTAACCGTGCATTGCTACACAAAATTGTCTTATCTCATTCCCATTACTTTTAGTAAGGAGATTCTATATTTAATCAGATCACAAGTGCTTTCCTAATGACATCACTAAATCCACCATCTTCTGTGAGATTGCAATATCCTTATGAATTTTAAAGCAAATGCAAAGCCATGCATGCATGAGATCGAGGAGGACTGGTCCAAATTGATTTGCTAGACGCGATAAGTTTTTTTATGGTGCCTCGGATCACGTTTTTAGTTTCAACTGAAGTGATGGGTTGAAATCTTTTTGTGTAACAATAATTAAATAACGTTATTTAATTATTTACGATATATTGTTGATGAATAAAAAGAATAAGTTAATTGAAGCAAATCGAAATACTCTTCTATAAAATTTCTAGTTACAATAAGTTAATTAAATAAATGCTATGTGCACTTTCTGAAAATAAATAGTGGAATTTGATAGTGGAGCCGAAATCATGAGGGATTTAAATTTGTATGGAAAATAATACTGGAAATATTCAGTAGCTTTTCTGGATGTGATAATTAGAGTCGCTGAAACCACATGGTGGAGCCTTTCTCATTTTAAATAATCACAAACATTAAAATGTTCACCGAAATTAAATGTATGTTAGTGCGAAGGACAGGCATGAATCACAAATTAGGTGACACTAGACACTTCCTTGATCTATGACTTATCATTTCTAAATTAATACGGAGCAAAGACATCATAAGTCTAATGAACGCCTTGTTTGGTAAATAATTTATATCAGTCCTTTTTTAGCATATTGAAAGGTTTTAATTATTTGATCATGTCAAATCGCTATGTTTAGTAATTAGTTGATTAAATTAGTGGATTGAACTCAATCAACTGATTTTGAAAACATTGCTATAAGGAGCATTACTAATATATTAAAAAAATTATTATAAATTACTCAAAGCGATAGGCATATAAATTAAATTTTAAAAAGTTAATCATTAAATTAAAATTTTCAAAAAGTACTTTTAAATTTGTTATCTCTAATTATATGACATTAATTACTTCTGTATTGAATCAATATTTAAGTCATTTTTATATCACTATTTAGTATATAATATTATTATAACTTTTATATTGTGTTTAATGCAATTCAATTTAATATAAAATTAATAAGTCAAATTTAAATTAATTATTTTATCTAAGTTTAAATTTTAAGAGATTAATATAAATAATTTTTAAAATAATTTTATTTTAATTCAATATATTAAAAATAGTTTCAATTTTTAAAATTTAAAAATTTAAAATAACGAAAAATTATATTTCCTTAAATTAGAAATTAAATCCATATCATTTTTACAGGTCAATTTCATATTAACCTTGTTAGTGTTGCATTTGGGGAAAAACTTCTAATGTGATCCGACTAAACTCATTCTTAAGCTTATTTTTAGTGGCATTTTAATGATCTCTCAAGTTCTTCAGTTGGCCTTTGCAAATCCAATCGAATCTCAAAAAGTTTTTAATAAAACTCATTCATCATTGAGAAGTTGTATTGAGAGGGCTTTCGATGTTCTTAAAGCTCGATAGAAGATATTGGAGAAAATGATGGTGTTGACTTCTTTTACTCTATCTAAATTCTTATGATAATATTCAAATAAATACTAAAATATAAACAACTAATACTCATGTCTCTTTTTTTAAAGTCATACCCTCATAAGTCATTTTACACATAGACAACTAATACTAACCATCTGATTTTATCAAAAGTCTTTTAAAAAACAATTGATATTATCCGCTGATCAAATTAACTATATTAATCTGTTGTTAACTAAGTGTTGATAAAATCAACTAACAGCTAATAAAATCATCTTATTGCCAAACAAGGCCTAAATATCATATGCAAACACCTAACGAATGATTTTAATTAAACCCTCCCTTTAATTACTCCCCGTACACATAGTTTTATTCATTTTTCTACATCCTAAATTTGATTTCCAAAAAAATGTAATTGTTAAGATATTTGTTGAGATGTCTTATTAATCAATTTTGGACATTATTTGTAATTGGACATAGTTGGATAATTGTGATAGGTAATTTATCTTATGTGGGATTCTTAAAGATAAGATTATATGAAGGATAAAATCCTAGTGATGATAGGATTTAATTGGGATAAAATCACCATATCTTAACAAGGATAATGTACAGATTTTTTGTGATTTTGGAGCTATCTTTGGCATCCTATTTGGTGATTAAGGCAGCCAAATTTTTTGGGATTCCATCTATGTTGGGCGATTGTGCTTTTCTCTAGTGTGCGTGATTTTTCTAGGTTGTTTATGTATTGTTTAAGTGGTGAAAACGTTGTGATGTTGTAGCTCTATTATTTATGACGTTTCAGTGATGAAATGATTGTTCGTTTGTTGAGTTTTTTGGCTCCAGTGCGTGGGATGCTTCAGCGACAATATCGAAAGTTCACAGTAGAATTCTTATTAGATAACTTCTCATACTTTCAATTGATGAAGCTACATATTTAAGGGAGTTATTTTCTTATCTCAAGTGTCTTCTTTGTTTATGTTATTTTAGATTCAATCACTTGAGTTGTTTTATTATCATCTTTATTAACAATCATTATTGCTAAACCCTCTGTGGAGGTTAACATGAGATGATCATGCTATTAGGAGTAATTTACTTTGATTGGGTGTGAGTACGAGAGATAGTGTTAAGGGTTGAATGTAATATCCCATTACCTGCGGGGATGTTAGAATTGTAAATATGAGCGATTAATGAGAGATTAGAAATGCATTTTTCATGCTCATGCATAATGTGACATACGCATACAAGTGAATAGTGAAATGTTGCACATTAAAATAACTGTACATGCATTCATTGACATTCCAGGTATAATTGTTTATAAAAAGTGATTGTTATTGACAATTGTGGTTTTTTCGTATTGAAAATTGATTTGGAGAGTGTAATTGTTGATTTAGAATTTTTGGAGAATTTTAAGAAAATTTCTGAAAATTTGGGATAATTTTTAGACTAGAAAAATGTCAAGTGGCAAGAGAAATGATAAATGATAGTAAAATTTACTATCAAATGGCAATGGGAATTTTGATAAATGACTTTAGGATTTATTGACAAGTGTCATTGAAAATTTGGGAGACAATTAGAATAGAAATTGGATTTATTTTATAAGAATTGGACATGTGACAAGTGACATATGTCATTTGCCAAACAATGCCTTAAGTCCACTAAGTTTTTAAAGCCTCTTTTGTTGTCTTCCATGTTGCTTTCCATTAAAAGTCCATTTGCTGTTTTTTTTTTTTTGGCTCTTCCCATCTTCCTCTTCGTGAGTCTCTTCTCTCCTCCTTCATCATTTTCATTTTCTTCAATCTCTGGCACCTCAACTTTGAACATCACACTTTCCTTCATTTACTACTAGCATAATTGCTATCTTCTTCCTTATTGTCACAAGAAAACTTATCCTTACCTCCTTCAAGATGATGATTATGTGATGCGTGGGAGCTAGGGCTAAGTGTTGGTTTTGAAGAATTGAAGCTAAACCAAGTAAGTTATGCTTTAAATGTCATGGGTATGGTTAAATTAAGCTAGAATGATGAGTAAATTGAGATTTGATGACTTTGTTATGCAATGTTTATGTATGTGTCGTGGGTGATGAAAAATCTATATACATGTCTTGTTTGTGAATATGTAGGATGGGTAATAATTCATGTAATGGTATAGAGATGATTTGAGGTTGAATGATCATTAAAGTGGTGTTTGGATGAGTGTAGAAAATTGCTTATGAATGGGTAAATATATCTGCTCTATTTTTGGTTAATGATCAATTATAAATCATATTTTGTTTGTGAGTGATTTATTGAGTTGAATTGGGTATAGAATGATGAGGAAATGAAATGGAAGAGATAATCTTGGTATAAGATGAGTTAGATGTAAGTGTTGAAAGTTTGAAAATCTGGGAAATCTTAGCAGAAAAAAATTTCCACTGATATGCTTCTGTGTTTTAGCCATAACTTCTTATATAGTTGTTCAATTAAGATGATTCTTAGTTTGTATTAAACTAGAGACACATGGCTACATTTCTTATGAAGACATCAAATTTGAATTTTATCTTTAAGAGTCCCAAATTTTGACATGAAATTAGGAACTAGATGCAGCCAAAATTGTGGATGAACATATATGTTTGTGTTATATCTTAGGTGTTTATGAACTAATAGGGAATATGAATTGGGTATGGATGATGCTGAGCTAAAATTGAGGTATACATGAAATAGTCATCAACTTGAAATGATGAATTTTGAATGTGAAGTGCTTGATACTTAGGAATAAGATATTCTATGGAAAAAGGATAGAAATTTTGAATGATGAGATGTAATTGAATGTGATGATTCATTTGAGTAGAGATTAGAAGATTTAATGAAACAAAGTTGGTGTTTTAATTGATATGAAGTGGTATTGCACTAGCAGAGGTGAATTTGAGAAGATTATGGGTGAATATGATGTTAGAATGGATGTAAGAACTATTTAAAAGGCTTTGGAGGGAGTTTTGTGTCATATATATCCATTAAACGGACCTTCTCGGGTCCCCCAGACCAGTCCATATCCATGAAACAGACATTAGGTCCGTTAAACAGACCTTCTCGAGTCTGGAAAGTTCCCCCAAGCCCGTCAATGTCTGTTAGATGGATATGTATGTCTGATACACAGGACAACTAAAGTAAATTACAGATTTGACCATTTTTAGAGGCAAAATTTCACTTTGCAGTCTTCATAAAAGTTGTAGATATAGAAGTTATTTTTCAAACCGTCCAAGAATGACCTCAATTAGAGGTTTTTAGAGAAAGTTATGTTAATTATCCCAAGATAGGTACAATATGATTGAGGATATAAATATTTTTTATTCTTTTGACCATAACTTCATCATCCGACCTCCAAATGAAAGGATTATTGAAGTAATAGATTAATAACACATATTTCTATCTCTTCATAAAAATTGGTAGCATTATGAATTGATTTGAAAAAGTTTGATTGAAGGAAAGTGAGGGAATCTGTTGGACTAGTATGAACTGGTATGATTTCACTGATCATGCTTAGGTATTTCAATTATATCTTGACCTATAGACATCCAAATAAGATGATTTTTAATTTAGAGTAAACTAGAGTAATAAGCTTACAAATTATTTGAAGAAGTCGAATTGTAATTCAATCTTTAAGATTTTCAAATTCTATATGGAAGTTGTGCAAAGTATACTATTTCAGTATAGGAACAGTCCGAAAATTTTTGAGGTATACCTTTCAAAATACTGAATCAAATTGAATGATGTTGGTGTCATTAGAAACATAAGACATAGGGAACACTTTTCTAGAATATAGCATGACCAAATTACATCTTTTTTCACCTTCTGATTGAATGTGAACAGTAGACCTAAAAGTGTGTCTTCGAAAAATCTGAAGTGATTCAATGAGAAATGAATTGTGAATTTAATGGTCTTAGTAAGGTATAAACCTATGTATAAATTATACTTAGATGAGTTTTGATATGAGAATGATTTTGTGATGAAACTGATGGAAAGATATACAGGATTGTCATGAACATGCATTGTACATAATTCATTTCATACATGTGCATTATTAAATACTTATAATTGTATGAATTGTGATATACATGTATGCTATTTGATATAGAGGAGCAATTGGAATGTCAACTCACTGGCTTCGAGAGTAGCCAGTGAGTAACCTAGACGGTTTCTCTCAATTATTGTTTGCTTAAATTATGTTTTGAATGATAAATGAATGTGAATTGATTTGTCTTGATTTCCGGACAGAATGTCCGGTGATTGTAGAATGTGGAATGTATATTGAAGTGCTGCTTAAATGTGAATGTGAAGAACTATGTGCTTCATAATATGTTTGATTTTGATAGATGCATTCCATATATGAATGCACAATCAGATAATGGCAGTTGTGACCAGAGTAGCCACCGAAAAAGAGTTTAAAGCTCAAAGTGTAAAAAGAGCCTCGAGCTCAGAAAGTGATTAAGAGCCTAAGGCTCACTATGTAAAATGAGTCATGTATCCTCATCGGATAAGGGACAGTTATCAATGAGCCCGGTGTCTAAAATAGATATGAGACAGTTTATCAATGAGCCCAATATCCAAAATAGATACGAGACAGTTAGGCACACGGTCATAACAATGTAACAATTGGAAAAGAGTCTCATAAACATTTCATATGCATTTTTTAACTATGTTTGATTTATTGAAATGCAAAATTGCCTATGCTTAAGTGAAAATGTGTTATATGATCAATTATGCGAAAATGTGATTGTATGTCATGTGAATTGTTGTGTTGCATGAATTGAGTGGACAATCGATGATGGTTACCTCATTGAGTTCGCAAAAATTACCAAAATTGCAACGTTGTCTTTTTAGGACTAAGAGACGACTCTAGCTACTGAGAGGCTCCAACAGCCGTGTAGATTATGTTTTGGCAAGAAAAGCAATGACTTAAAGATCGATTAGCTGGGATTTTTGGATGGTTTGGATAGATTTTATATATTTACCTCTTTCATGTAGTACTTTTGGACTAGGTTTTGATGATGCACATGTAGTAAAGGTTGAAAGACATACTGTAGACTTTTGGTTTTATGCAATGAAATGAGGAAAAAGTTGGTTTTTTAAACTATTGTGATTTTCTTTTGATGCTTATAAGTGAATAAAGATATGATGTCATGCGAAGTGAATGTAGTGATCGAACATAGCTCGCCCTTATCGTAAGATATGTACCGGAATGATCTTCAGGCATCCCAACGTGTACCTTACAGTAAAGGGGCGCTATATTGAGTGAGTCGGCTCAGTAAAGCCTTGACACTATCCCTCGTACTCACACCCGATAAAAGTAAATCACTCCTATTAGCACAAGGTCAGAAAATTCTTATGTAAAACTATTGTATCATAAGAGAAAGTTGATTAAGATGGGTGAGGGCCTGTAAACTTAGGCAAAGTGTGCTAAACAACATCACCAAATCTTCGTTGATGATTTGTTCATTGCATATTTAATTTTTCAATTTGTATTTTTCTAGAATATTAATAGTTGCTGACACAGTTGCTTTGCATTAAGCAACTGACAGAAACAACTTAAAGTAATAGAGGTAGAACTAGATTTTGTCAAACTATGTCCTTTCAAATTATCAATTAGTATCAGAGCTGGGTCACTAAATCAGAACTTGATACGTCAAGTTGGTGCATATCTGTGTTTTGCAATTATGTTATAAGAGAAGGAGCATCAATCACTAGGCCACTATTGCTGTATGGTTCAAATTATCTTGCTTAGAAATCACGGATGAGAGTATTTACTTAGGCATGAGGAACCAAAGCATGGAATTCGGTTTTAAATGGCTGGGCACATCCAATAATGATTGAAGAAAAAGGGAGAAGTAGTACTTAAAGATCCATCTTAACAGACAAGGACTGAAGAAAAAGAAGCGCTTGTAAATTCTCAAGCCATACACTTTATCTTTAGTGTAGTAGATGAAGGTCGCTTCACTATGATATCAGCTTGTGAATCCATAAAAGAAGCGTGGGACACTTTACAGACAATACATGAGGGTTCTAAATTTATGATAGCTCTGAAACTTCAGATGTTGGCCACTAAATTTGAAGAGGTAAAGATGGATGAAAGCAAAACTATTTAATACTTTCATGAGAGAATGCATGACATTGCAATCAAAGCACATCAACTTAGGAAGAAGTATTTGAATTTGAAATTTGTCAAGAAAACATTGAGATCATTTCCTCTGAGACTTATACAAAAGATAATAGTCATTGAAGAAGCCCATGATATCAATTAATTATCTTTGGATAAGCTAATTGGGATTCTTACTAATTTTGAGATGAGCTTGTCAAGAGATAAGCATGAGAAGAACAAAGGGTTAGCTTTGCAAGCTGAAGTTGCTAATTCTATTAAGAACAAAGGGTTAGCTTTGTAAGGTAAAGTTGCTAAATCTATGAATGATTTAGGAAACGACTACGATGAAAATGATGATATGGTGTCGCTAATAAGAAATTTCAACAAGTGACTAAAAAAGGTGAAGAAAGATAGACATGAGTTCAAATAGAATGTTAGGAGTTCATCAAACAACAATTTCAAACAGTAGGCAAAAACTCAAAGAGGTGAAAGGAAAGTAAAGAAGATGTAATGTCATAAATGTCAAGGTTTTGGATATCTGCAAGCAAAATGTGCTAATACTCTTAAGAAGAGAAAAGGAAAGTCTTATACTAGCACTTAGAGTGAAAAACAAATTTGAAAGTGAGTATGGCAATGAAGAAGAAATTATAAGTATTCATGCTGCGTTGGTTGCTTTAAATAACAAAAGTTTGGTTACTTCCTTAGTAATAATTAGCGAACAAACTGACAAGGAAAATATAGATGTTTCAATTCTAAACTTAAATTCAGATTATGACAATGATGACAACGACTCAGAATTCAAAAGGGAAGACATCTACAAGGCCTATAAATTAATATATGTCAAACGGGTGAAAACATGTAAGAAAAATGAGAAGCTAAAGAAGGAGAATTCAACCATAAAGGATGTCATTTAAGATCTAGAGAGGAAGTTGTTATCAACAATAGATAAACTTGTTGAAATAAAGATAAAGTTAGTCAATACAGAAAAAAGAATAACAATGTTGAATGGTGGTACCGAGAAGCTAGATCAATTATTGGAAATTGGTAAAAACAAAGGGGATTTTCAAGGTATTGGTTACAAAAGCGAATGTTCTAAGTTGAATAATGAACAAAATGGTAAAGTTAGATTCATCAAAGAAGCAAGTGTTAGAGATTCAGACTATCAACATGCAATAATATTTACCAACATTTGCAAATCTGAAACACCGATACCATGTGACATTGAAATCAATTCATATCACATTACAACTTTTGCAGCAAAAATAGCAAAGAAGTTCGTAGTGTCAAAAGAGCACACCAAATGTCATGCCTCTACCGGTATCCACACCTCGTGAGATCAAACAAAAGCTTCTGGTGTGCTAGCACCACTCTTGAGACCTCTCTCTATCAGGTGAGAAGGACGACAGCACTAGGGTTTCTTTTAGACAGATGAGTCTTACTTATCTTAAGTTATACTATACATCTATATATATAGTAAAACCCCAAGGCCCAAAAACCCAAAACCTCTTAAAGCCCAATGAATGTTCAGTCTCTTTAGTGTGCGACCTTGTAGGCTTATTTAATATTAGTAGTAGGCCCAAGCTTCTTTTAAGCCCAAATTGTTACATACTACAACAAATGCTATTCCACAATGCTTAAAATAGAAAATTCAACGTTCTCGGAAGAACGTTCAATAGGAGAAGCCGCCAAAGGAAATTTGGGTTAGAAAGAACCAACCACAAGCACTTGTGACATTTAAATCAATGCACATTCTCATAATTGTTGGTATTTTGACAATGGGTATTCATGTCATTTGATAGGTGAAATAAGTTACTTGATG
The DNA here is from genome assembly GCA_025504915.1 of Erythroxylum reticulatum. NCBI lineage: Eukaryota > Viridiplantae > Streptophyta > Magnoliopsida > Malpighiales > Erythroxylaceae > Erythroxylum > Erythroxylum reticulatum. Next base: position 6,810,847 of record JANSVA010000217.1, read on the forward strand.
AATTATCAAAGTTGTATGGATGGTCACGTTACTTTTGGTGATAGGAAGAAAGCAAAGGTGATTGGTAGAGGAACTCTTTGCATGGATGAACTACCTCACTTCAAAAACGTGCTTCATATCGACGGATTAAAAACCAACTTGGTAAGTATTACTCAACTTTATGATCATAGGTTGTTAGTTAAATTTACTAATGATAGATGCAAGGTATTGAACAAACAATGAGAGTGCTTAGTAAGTGGCAAAAGATTAACAGATAAGTGCTACATGTTGCAAGCTATTACTTCTTGCAATTCAACCATATATGATAATATGTCTCTATAACACCAAAAGATTAATAAGGTGGTATAAGAAAACCGTCAAAATTAGCCTCAAAAATCAAAAATAAAGACACAATGAAGATGAAATCAGAAGCTATCCAGATTCACAGTTAGTTTCTGTTGGAAAGGAAAATGGTCAGGCAAAGGACCAGTTGGTTGCTTCTGAGGAAGAAAACAACCAAATATCTAATGGCATAGTTAAAGTGATAAGGAATAAGCCCAGGTTTGAATGTCTTCAAGGGGAACAGGGACTTTGTACTTTATATTTGTGAAGTATATTGATGTTGGTTATTAAAAATAAGAGGTTCGAAGGAGTTAGCGTCTAGACTTTCTGACTTTTTAATTTATAGGTTTTTTAAGGTTAGGTGATTGGTGTGTGTCTAACTTTTCCTTACTTGTTGAATAGTATATTTGATGTGGAAATGAGACTCTCCTTGATGGTTTGAGAATTTTGTTTTTGGATTTGATTTTTGGAGTTATGTTGAGAAAATGTTGATGCTTGGTTCAGGACCTATGAGAAGTTTTGGATTTTCTATGATTTAGGTTTTTCAAGTTTTATCTTGGTTTCTCTCTATATGTTGGGTTGTATGAGTTTGGGCAATATGTTTCATATGGTTTATGTAAGGGAGAGATTGATTAAGCTTGATTATGATACGTCTGAATGAATTTTTAGAGTTTGTTAATTTGATTAGAGATCAATTATATACGGATGATGTTGATGTGAATAATGATATGTTAGCTAGTCTATTGACTGGTTGTGAATTATTATCTTAACATTCTTATGATTTTTCCGCTGCACCTACTGCTATTTTTTATGTCTCCTTATTTATTAAGATTGATTGCATTAAAGGCATTCTTCTTTTTGACATCTTTTGTTCCCAATTGGATAATTGTTTGTTTGGGATAATTGTTTGTTTGGGTATTTTCTAGATATTTTCAGCTTATGTGAACTTGATGTTAGTTGGAACTTGATGTTTAATTAAGGAGGAGGATCCAATTATCTTCTTAAGGGGGAGTTCTCATATGTGACAAATAATGTCAAAAAAGAGGAGATTGTTAACATATTTGTTTAGATGTCTTATTAATTAATTTTAGGCAATATTTGTAATTAGAAATTGTTGGATAATTGTGGTATATCATTATGATAGGTAATCTATCTTACATGGGATTCTTAAAGATAAGATTACATGAAGGATAAAATCCCGGTGATGATAGGATTTAATTGGGATAAAATCACCTTATTTTAATAAGGATAATGTGCAGATTTTTTGTGATTTTGGAGCCATCTTTGGTAGCCTATTTTGGTGATTATGGTTATCTAAGGCAGTCAGATTTTTTAGGGATTCTATCTATATTGGGCAGTTGCGTTTTTCTCTAGTCGGCTTGATTTTTTTGGGATGTCTAAGTATTGTTTAAGTGGTAAAAAGGTCCAGCAATGTTGCGATGTTGCAGTTATATTATTTGTGACGTTTCGATGATGAAACGATTATCCATTTTTTGAGTTTTGTGACTGCTATGCGTGGGACGCTTTAGTGACAATATCGAAGGTTCACAACATAATTCTTGTTGGACAACTTCTCACATTTTCGATTGATGAAGTTGTATATTTAGGGAAGTTGTTTTCTTATGACAAATGTCTTCTTTGATTATGTTATTTTAGATTCAATCAATTGAATTGTTTTATTATCATCTTTATTAACAATCATTGTTGTTAAAATTTTATGATGAAGTTAGCACGAGATAATTGTACCATTAAAAATGATTTACTTTCATGGGATCTGAGGACTAGGGATATTTTCACTAGGTGTGAATACTAGGGATAGTAAAACATTGGGTAAAAAACTATTGTATCACAAGTGAAAGTTGATTAAGCCGGGTGAGGGTCTCGGAAGCGTAAACAAGGTGTGACGAACTACGTTACCAAATTTTTGTTATTTATTTATTTGTTGGGTATTTAATTTTTATTTATATTTTTCTAAAATATTAACAGTTGTTGACACAATTATTTTGCATTAAGCAACCGATAAAAACAAACAGCTCAAAACAGCTGAGGTAGAATAAGATTTTGCAAAACATCATCCTTTTAAATTATCGACAACGGCTATCAATCACACCCCAGCTAAACATCAAAACTGCTATGACTAACGATCGAATTTTCTTTTTCTAAAGTTACTAGCCAACATGTGCAATGAAAAGGTCACGACGGTTAGTCACGGCCACGAGTTATTGAATTGCAGAATTAATGTTTTGTCTTATAACCATTTCTATAAGTTGCTGAGTTGGATCTTCGATAGTAATCTTTCAAGACGGAATTTAGGAAGTGATGAGCGTGTTATTTAGGTTGAACTTTATATATTAAAGACAGTGTTGGTTGGTTGAGTCCACGCAATACACATGCACATGCAGTTGAGCTTCTCAATGGAATTTACTTGAAATGAGTGAGTATGTGGATTGTCCAATAGTCTTTGTCTGACCGAATATTTGAATATCACAAAATAATATTTGTCATCACCCATCAGCCTGATCTGTACAACATGACAAGGCGGGGAACATATATTCTGCTCGTATAATTTAGATTGGTCAGGGTAGTTCAGTTTGGTCCTTTTTTAATATAATAATTAAAACAAAAAATCCTATAGACACTGAAAATTTAGAGATTTTTTTTAATTGTTTACCTATCTTATTTTATAAGCTTCTCTTTATTTAATAAATAGGAGTTAATGAGTTATAGAAATTTGAATTTCCGAACCCATAATTTTGAAGGAGCTTAGGGGACTTCAAAATGTTGCATTATAGCTAAGGAGACTTTGTATTAGTTGCCGGTAGACTAGGTCTAACTAGGCCTAAATAAAAAGGTCGTTTGACAGATAAGTCTGTCTGTAGAGTAGGTAATGATGACGACTCAGCTTGTGTAGGTGTAAGTGTTGATGTCTACTGCGAGGTCTGGACTTTCATTTCATATCCAGCTTTTTAGTCGTAGGCATATGTGTGCCCCTACACATGTATATACGGCGAGTTGATGGGAGGCGAAGAGAGTGCTAAGAATTATGTGAAACAGTGAAAGTATTATACAGTAAAATTTTTATAAATTAATGATGTTGAGATCTTGATATTTATCATTTTATAAAAATATTAATTAACCAATAAATTAATATTTATTAATTTAAAGGAATTTTTGTAATTGATTGAATCTAATGAATCTAAGCTCTGAATAAATCTAAAACATAAATTTATTGTACATAATATTAATGAAAACTAATAAATAATGTTTATTATTTTTTAATAATTAAGTATTATTCATTGTATTTTTATTAAAAACATTCAATGTGTGTACATATGATGGAGATAGAAAATGCTTTATAAACAAGATAGAAAATTTCTTAAAATCATACC